>CM069405.1:514437875-514440375 GCA_035609135.1 Eleutherodactylus coqui | reverse complement strand
GGTGTATATACAGATATATGTGAGGCAGATTCTCCTCAGTGTATATACAGATATGTGTGGGGTAGATTCTCCTCAGTGTATATATAGATATATGTGGGGTAGATTCTCCTTGGTATATATACAGATATATATGTGGGGTATATTCTCCTTGGTGTATATACAGATATATGTGGGGTAGATTCTTCTCGGTGTATATACAGATGTATGTGAGGTAGATTCTTCTCGGTGTATATATAGATATATGTGGGGTAGATTCTCCTCGGTGTATATATAGATATATGTGGGGTAGATTCTCCCCGGTGTATATACAGATATATGTGAGGTAGATTCTCCTTGGTGTATATACAGATATATGTGAGGTAGATTCTTCTCGGTGTATATACAGATATATGTGGGGTAGATTCTTCTCGGTGTATATACAGATATATGTGAGGTAGATTCTCCTCGGTGTATATACAGATATATGTGAGGTAGATTCTTCTCGGTGTATATACAGATATATGTGAGGTAGATTCTTCTCGGTGTATATACAGATATATGTGAGGTAGATTCTCCTCGGTGTATATACAGATATATGTGAGGTAGATTCTCCTCGGTGTATATACAGATATATATGTGGGGTAGATTCTCCTTGGTGTATATACAGATATATGTGGGGTAGATTCTTCTCGGTGTATATACAGATGTACGGGAGGTAGATTCTCCTCAGTGTATATACAGATATGTGTGGGGTAGATTCTCCTCAGTGTATATATAGATATATGTGGGGTAGATTCTCCTCGGTGTATATATAGATATATGTGGGGTAGATTCTCCCCGGTGTATATACAGATATATGTGAGGTAGATTCTCCTTGGTGTATATACAGATATATGTGGGGTAGATTCTTCTCGGTGTATATACAGATGTACGGGAGGTAGATTCTCCTCGGTGTATATATAGATATATGTGGGGTAGATTCTCCCCGGTGTATATACAGATGTACGGGAGGTAGATTCTCCTCAGTGTATATACAGATATGTGTGGGGTAGATTCTCCTCGGTGTATATACAGATATATGTGAGGTAGATTCTCCTTGGTGTATATACAGATATATGTGAGGTAGATTCTCCTTGGTGTATATACAGATATATGTGAGGTAGATTCTCCTCGGTGTATATACAGATATATGTGAGGTAGATTCTCCTTGGTGTATATATACAGATATATGTGAGGTAGATTCTTCTCGGTGTATATACAGATATATGTGAGGTAGATTCTCCTCGGTGTATATACAGATATATGTGAGGTAGATTCTCCTCGGTGTATACACAGATATATGTGAGGTAGATTATCTTCGGTGTATATACATATATACGTGAGGTAGATTCTCCTCGGTGTATATATACAGATATATGTGGGGTAGATTCTCCTTGGTGTATATACAGATATATGTGAGGTAGATTCTCCTCGGTGTATATACAGATATATGTGGGGTAGATTCTCCCCGGTGTATATACAGATATATGTGAGGTAGATTCTCCTCGGTGTATATACAGATATATGTGGGGTAGATTCTTCTCGGTGTATATACAGATATATGTGAGGTAGATTCTCCTCGGTGTATATACAGATATATGTGAGGTAGATTCTTCTCGGTGTATATACAGATATATGTGAGGTAGATTCTTCTCGGTGTATATACAGATATATGTGAGGTAGATTCTCCTCGGTGTATATACAGATATATGTGAGGTAGATTCTCCTTGGTGTATACACAGATATATGTGAGGTAGATTCTCCTCGGTGTATATACAGATATATGTGGGGTAGATTCTCCTCGGTGTATATATACAGATATATGTGAGGTAGATTCTCCTCGGTGTATATATACAGATATATATGTGGGGTAGATTCTCCTCGGTGTATATATACAGATATATATGTGGGGTAGATTCTCCTTGGTGTATATACAGATATATGTGAGGCAGATTCTCCTTGGTATATATACAGATATATATGTGGGGTATATTCTCCTTGGTGTATATACAGATATATGTGGGGTAGATTCTTCTCGGTGTATATACAGATGTATGTGAGGTAGATTCTTCTCGGTGTATATACAGATATATGTGAGGTAGATTCTCCTTAGTATATATACAGATATATATGTGGGGTAGATTCTCCTTGGTGTATATACAGATATATGTGGGGTAGATTCTTCTCGGTGTATATACAGATGTACGGGAGGTAGATTCTCCTCAGTGTATATACAGATATGTGTGGGGTAGATTCTCCTCAGTGTATATATAGATATATGTGGGGTAGATTCTCCTCGGTGTATATATAGATATATGTGGGGTAGATTCTCCTCGGTGTATATATAGATATATGTGGGGTAGATTCTCCCCGGTGTATATACAGATATATGTGAGGTAGATTCTCCTTGGTGTATACACAGATATATGTGAGGTAGATTCTTCTCGGTGTATATACACAGATATATGTGAGGTAGATTCTC
>CM069405.1:514422044-514437675 GCA_035609135.1 Eleutherodactylus coqui | reverse complement strand
ACCACTACTAGTACCTGCATCACTACTACCCCCATCATTACCACTACTAGTACCTGCATCACTGCTGCCCCATCATTACCACTACTAGTACCTGCATCACTACTACCCCCATCATTACCACTACTAGTACCTGCATCACTACTACCCCCATCATTACCACTACTAGTACCTGCATCACTACTACCCCCATCATTACCACTACTAGTACCTGCATCACTACTACCCCCATCATTACCACTACTAGTACCTCCATCACTACTACCCCCATCATTACCACTACTAGTACCTCCATCACTACTACCCCCATCATTACCACTACTAGTACCTCCATCACTACTACCCCCATCATTACCACTACTAGTACCTCCATCACTACTACCCCCATCATTACCACTACTAGTACCTCCATCACTACTGCCCTCATCATTACCACTACTAGTACCTCCATCACTACTACCCCCATCATTACCACTACTAGTACCTGTATCACTACTACTCTCATCATTACCACTACTAGTACCTCCATCACTACTACCCTCATCATTACCACTACTAGTGACTCCATCACTACTACCCTCATCATTACCACTACTAGTACCTGCATCACTACTACCCTCATCATTACCACTACTAGTACCTGCATCACTACTACTCTCATCATTACCACTACTAGTACCTCCATCACTACTACCCTCATCATTACCACTACTAGTGACTCCATCACTACTACCCCCATCATTACCACTACTAGTACCTCCATTACTACTACCCCCATCATTACCACTACTAGTACCTCCATCACTACTACCCTCATCATTACCACTACTAGTACCTGCATCACTACTACCCTCATCATTACCACTACTAGTACCTGCATCACTACTACCCCCATAATTACCACTACTAGTACCTGCATCACTACTACCCCATCATTACCACTACTAGTACCTGCATCACTACTACCCCCATCATTACCACTACTAGTACCTCCATCACTACTACCCTCATCATTACCACTACTAGTACCTCCATCACTACGACCCTCATCATTACCATTACTACTGCCCCCATCATTACCACTACTAGTACCTCCATCACTACTACCATCATCATTACCACTACTAGTACCTGCATCACTACTACTCTCATCATTACCACTACTAGTACCTCCATCACTACTGCCCCCATCATTACCACTACTAGTACCTCCATCACTACTACCCCCATCATTACCACTACTAGTACCTCCATCACTACTACCCCCATCATTACCACTACTAGTACCTCCATCACTACTGCCCTCATCATTACCACTACTAGTACCTCCATCACTACTACCCTCATCATTACCACTACTAGTACCTGCATCACTACTGCCCTCATCATTACCACTACTGGTACCTCCATCACTACTACCCCCATCATTACCACTACTGGTACCTGCATCACTACTACCCTCATCATTACCACTACTAGTACCTGCATCACTACTAGCCCCATCATTACCACTACTAGTACCTGCATCACTACTACCCCATCATTACCACTACTAGTACCTGCATCACTACTACCCCCATCATTACCACTACTAGTACCTCCATCACTACTACCCCCATCATTACCACTACTAGTACCTCCATCACTACTACCCCCATCATTACCACTACTAGTACCTCCATCACTACTACCCTCATCATTACCACTACTAGTACCTCCATCACTACGACCCTCATCCTTACCACTACTAGTACCTCCATCACTACTGCCCCCATCATTACCACTACTAGTACCTCCATCACTACTGCCCCCATCATTACCACTACTAGTACCTCCATCACTACTACCCTCATCATTACCACTACTAGTACCTGCATCACTACTACTCTTATCATTACCACTACTAGTACCTCCATCACTACTGCCCCCATCATTACCACGACTAGTACCTCCATCACTACTACCCCCATCATTACCACTACTAGTACCTCCATCACTACTGCCCCATCATTACCACTACTAGTACCTGCATCACTACTACCCCCATCATTACCACTACTAGTACCTGCATCACTACTACCCCCATCATTACCACTACTAGTACCTCCATCACTACTACCCCCATCATTACCACTACTAGTACCTCCATCACTACTACCCGCATCATTACCACTACTAGTACCTCCATCACTACTACCCCCATCATTACCACTACTAGTACCTCCATCACTACTACCCCCATCATTACCACTACTAGTACCTCCATCACTACTGCCCTCATCATTACCACTACTAGTACCTCCATCACTACTACCCTCATCATTACCACTACTAGTACCTCCGTCACTACTGCCCTCATCATTACCACTACTAGTAGCTCCATCACTACTGCCCTCATCATTACCACTACTAGTACCTCCATCACTACTGCCCCCATCATTACCACTACTCGTACCTCCATCACTACTACCCTCATCATTACCACTACTAGTACCTGCATCACTACTACCCTCATCATTACCACTACTAGTACCTGCATCACTACTACCCCCATCATTACCACTACTAGTACCTCCATCACTACTGCCCTCATCATTACCACTACTAGTACCTCCATCACTACTGCCCTCATCATTACCACTACTAGTACCTCCATCACTACTGCCCTCATCATTACCACTACTAGTACCTCCATCACTACTGCCCTCATCATTACCACTACTAGTACCTCCATCACTACTACCCTCATCATTACCACTACTAGTACCTCCATCACTACTGCCCTCATCATTACCACTACTAGTACCTCCATCACTACTGCCCTCATCATTACCACTACTAGTACCTCCATCACTACTGCCCTCATCATTACCACTACTAGTACCTCCATCACTACTACCCTCATCATTACCACTACTGGTACCTCCATCACGACTACCCCCATCATTACCACTACTAGTACCTGTATCACTACTGCTCTCATCATTACCACTACTAGTACCTCCATCACTACTACCCTCATCATTACCACTACTAGTGACTCCTTCACTACTACCCTCATCATTACCACTACTAGTACCTGCATCACTACTACCCTCATCATTACCACTACTAGTACCTGCATCACTACTACTCTCATCATTACCACTACTAGTACCTCCATCACTACTACCCTCATCATTACCACTACTAGTGACTCCATCACTACTACCCTCATCATTACCACTACTAGTACCTGCATCACTACTACCCTCATCATTACCACTACTAGTACCTGCATCACTACTACTCTCATCATTACCACTACTAGTACCTCCATCACTACTACCCTCATCATTACCACTACTAGTGACTCCATCACTACTACCCCCATCATTACCACTACTAGTGCCTCCATCACTACTACCCCCATCATTACCACTACTAGTACCTCCATCACTACTACCCCCATCATTACCACTACTAGTACCTGCATCACTACTACCCTCATCATTACCACTACTAGTGACTCCATCACTACTACCCTCATCATTACCACTACTAGTACCTGCATCACTACTACCCTCATCATTACCACTACTAGTACCTGCATCACTACTACTCTCATCATTACCACTACTAGTACCTCCATCACTACTACCCTCATCATTACCACTACTAGTGACTCCATCACTACTACCCTCATCATTACCACTACTAGTACCTGCATCACTACTACCCTCATCATTACCACTACTAGTACCTGCATCACTACTACCCTCATCATTACCACTACTAGTGACTCCATCACTACTACCCCCATCATTACCACTACTACCCCCATCATTACCACTACTAGTACCTCCATCACTACTACCCCCATCATTACCACTACTAGTACCTGCATCACTACTACCCTCATCATTACCACTTCTAGTACCTCCATCACTACTACCCTCATCATTACCACTACCAGTACCTGCATCACTACTACCCTCATCATTACCACTACTAGTACCTGCATCACTACTACCCCCATCATTACCACTACTAGTACCTGCATCACTACTACCCCCATCATTACCACTACTAGTACCTGCATCACTACTACCCACATCATTACCACTACTAGTACCTGCATCACTACTGCCCCCATCATTACCACTACTAGTACCTGCATCACTACTACCCACATCATTACCACTACTAGTACCTGCATCACTACTACCCCCATCATTACCACTACTAGTACCTGTATCACTGCTGCCCCATCATTACCACTACTAGTACCTGCATCACTGCTGCCCCATCATTACCACTACTAGTACCTCCATCACTACTACCCCCATCATTACCACTACTAGTACCTGCATCACTACTACCCCCATCATTACCACTACTAGTACCTGCATCACTGCTGCCCCATCATTACCACTACTAGTACCTGCATCACTGCTGCCCCATCATTACCACTACTAGTACCTGCATCACTACTGCCCTCATCATTACCACTACTAGTACCTGCATCACTACTACCCCCATCATTACCACTACTAGTACCTGCATCACTGATGCCCCATCATTACCACTACCAGTACCTGCATCACTACTGCCCTCATCATTACCACTACTAGTACCTGCATCACTGCTGCCCCATCATTACCACTACTAGTACCTGCATCACTGCTGCCCCATCATTACCACTACTAGTACCTGCATCCCTACTGCCCTCATCATTACCACTACTAGTACCTGCATCACTACTACCCCCATCATTACCACTACTAGTACCTGCATCACTGCTGCCCCATCATTACCACTACTAGTACCTGCATCACTACTACCCCCATCATTACCACTACTAGTACCTGCATCACTGCTGCCCCATCATTACCACTACTAGTACCTGCATCACTACTACCCCCATCATTACCACTACTAGTACCTGCATCACTACTACCCCCATCATTACCACTACTAGTACCTGCATCACTACTACCCCCATCATTACCACTACTAGTACCTCCATCACTACTACCCCCATCATTACCACTACTAGTACCTCCATCACTACTACCCCCATCATTACCACTACTAGTACCTCCATCACTACTACCCCCATCATTACCACTACTAGTACCTCCATCACTACTACCCCCATCATTACCACTACTAGTACCTGTATCACTACTACTCTCATCATTACCACTACTAGTACCTCCATCACTACTGCCCTCATCATTACCACTACTGGTACCTCCATCACTACTACCCCCATCATTACCACTACTAGTACCTGTATCACTACTACTCTCATCATTACCACTACTAGTACCTCCATCACTACTACCCTCATCATTACCACTACTAGTGACTCCATCACTACTACCCTCATCATTACCACTACTAGTACCTGCATCACTACTACCCTCATCATTACCACTACTAGTACCTGCATCACTACTACTCTCATCATTACCACTACTAGTACCTCCATCACTACTACCCTCATCATTACCACTACTAGTGACTCCATCACTACTACCCTCATCATTACCACTACTAGTACCTGCATCACTACTACGCTCATCATTACCACTACTAGTACCTGCATCACTACTACTCTCATCATTACCACTACTAGTAACTCCATCACTACTACCCTCATCATTACCACTACTAGTGACTCCATCACTACTACCCCCATCATTACCACTACTAGTACCTCCATTACTACTACCCCCATCATTACCACTACTAGTACCTCCATCACTACTACCCTCATCATTACCACTACTAGTACCTGCATCACTACTACCCTCATCATTACCACTACTAGTACCTGCATCACTACTACCCCCATAATTACCACTACTAGTACCTGCATCACTACTACCCCATCATTACCACTACTAGTACCTGCATCACTACTACCCCCATCATTACCACTACTAGTACCTCCATCACTACTACCCTCATCATTACCACTACTAGTACCTCCATCACTACGACCCTCATCATTACCATTACTAGTACCTCCATAACTACTGCCCCCATCATTACCACTACTAGTACCTCCATCACTACTGCCCTCATCATTACCACTACTAGTACCTCCATCACTACTACCCTCATCATTACCACTACTAGTACCTGCATCACTACTGCCCTCATCATTACCACTACTGGTACCTCCATCACTACTACCCCCATCATTACCACTACTAGTACCTGCATCACTACTACCCTCATCATTACCACTACTAGTACCTGCATCACTACTAGCCCCATCATTACCACTACTAGTACCTGCATCACTACTACCCCATCATTACCACTACTAGTACCTGCATCACTACTACCCCCATCATTACCACTACTAGTACCTCCATCACTACTACCCCCATCATTACCACTACTAGTACCTCCATCACTACTACCCCCATCATTACCACTACTAGTACCTCCATCACTACTACCCTCATCATTACCACTACTAGTACCTCCATCACTACGACCCTCATCCTTACCACTACTAGTACCTCCATCACTACTGCCCCCATCATTACCACTACTAGTACCTCCATCACTACTGCCCCCATCATTACCACTACTAGTACCTCCATCACTACTACCCTCATCATTACCACTACTAGTACCTGCATCACTACTACTCTTATCATTACCACTACTAGTACCTCCATCACTACTGCCCCCATCATTACCACGACTAGTACCTCCATCACTACTACCCCCATCATTACCACTACTAGTACCTCCATCACTACTGCCCCATCATTACCACTACTAGTACCTGCATCACTACTACCCCCATCATTACCACTACTAGTACCTGCATCACTACTACCCCCATCATTACCACTACTAGTACCTCCATCACTACTACCCCCATCATTACCACTACTAGTACCTGCATCACTACTACCCCCATCATTACCACTACTAGTACCTCCATCACTACTGCCCTCATCATTACCACTACTAGTACCTCCATCACTACTACCCTCATCATTACCACTACTAGTACCTCCGTCACTACTGCCCTCATCATTACCACTACTAGTAGCTCCATCACTACTGCCCTCATCATTACCACTACTAGTACCTCCATCACTACTGCCCCCATCATTACCACTACTCGTACCTCCATCACTACTACCCTCATCATTACCACTACTAGTACCTGCATCACTACTACCCTCATCATTACCACTACTAGTACCTGCATCACTACTACCCCCATCATTACCACTACTAGTACCTCCATCACTACTGCCCTCATCATTACCACTACTAGTACCTCCATCACTACTGCCCTCATCATTACCACTACTAGTACCTCCATCACTACTGCCCTCATCATTACCACTACTAGTACCTCCATCACTACTGCCCTCATCATTACCACTACTAGTACCTCCATCACTACTACCCTCATCATTACCACTACTAGTACCTCCATCACTACTGCCCTCATCATTACCACTACTAGTACCTCCATCACTACTGCCCTCATCATTACCACTACTAGTACCTCCATCACTACTGCCCTCATCATTACCACTACTAGTACCTCCATCACTACTACCCTCATCATTACCACTACTGGTACCTCCATCACGACTACCCCCATCATTACCACTACTAGTACCTGTATCACTACTGCTCTCATCATTACCACTACTAGTACCTCCATCACTACTACCCTCATCATTACCACTACTAGTGACTCCTTCACTACTACCCTCATCATTACCACTACTAGTACCTGCATCACTACTACCCTCATCATTACCACTACTAGTACCTGCATCACTACTACTCTCATCATTACCACTACTAGTACCTCCATCACTACTACCCTCATCATTACCACTACTAGTGACTCCATCACTACTACCCTCATCATTACCACTACTAGTACCTGCATCACTACTACCCTCATCATTACCACTACTAGTACCTGCATCACTACTACTCTCATCATTACCACTACTAGTACCTCCATCACTACTACCCTCATCATTACCACTACTAGTGACTCCATCACTACTACCCCCATCATTACCACTACTAGTGCCTCCATCACTACTACCCCCATCATTACCACTACTAGTACCTCCATCACTACTACCCCCATCATTACCACTACTAGTACCTGCATCACTACTACCCTCATCATTACCACTACTAGTGACTCCATCACTACTACCCTCATCATTACCACTACTAGTACCTGCATCACTACTACCCTCATCATTACCACTACTAGTACCTGCATCACTACTACTCTCATCATTACCACTACTAGTACCTCCATCACTACTACCCTCATCATTACCACTACTAGTGACTCCATCACTACTACCCTCATCATTACCACTACTAGTACCTGCATCACTACTACCCTCATCATTACCACTACTAGTACCTGCATCACTACTACTCTCATCATTACCACTACTAGTACCTCCATCACTACTACCCTCATCATTACCACTACTAGTGACTCCATCACTACTACCCCCATCATTACCACTACTACCCCCATCATTACCACTACTAGTACCTCCATCACTACTACCCCCATCATTACCACTACTAGTACCTGCATCACTACTACCCTCATCATTACCACTTCTAGTACCTCCATCACTACTACCCTCATCATTACCACTACCAGTACCTGCATCACTACTACCCTCATCATTACCACTACTAGTACCTGCATCACTACTAGCCCCATCATTACCACTACTAGTACCTGCATCACTACTACCCCCATCATTACCACTACTAGTACCTCCATCACTACTACCCTCATCATTACCACTACTAGTACCTCCATCACTACGACCCTCCTCATTACCATTACTAGTACCTCCATAACTACTGCCCCCATCATTACCACTACTAGTACCTCCATCACTACTACCATCATCATTACCACTACTAGTACCTGCATCACTACTACTCTCATCATTACCACTACTAGTACCTCCATCACTACTTCCCCCATCATTACCAGTACTAGTACCTCCCCTCCATCACTACTACCCCCATCATTACCACTACTAGTACCTTCATCACTACTACCCCCATCATTACCACTACTAGTACCTCCATCACTACTGCCCTCATCATTACCACTACTAGTACCTCCATCACTTCTACCCCCATCATTACCACTACTAGTACCTCCATCACTACTACCCCCATCATTACCACTACTAGTGCCTCCATCACTACTGCCCCCATCATTACCACTACTAGTACCTCCATCACTACTACCCTCAACATTACCACTACTAGTACCTCCATCACTACTACCCCCATCATTACCACTACTAGTGCCTCCATCACTACTGCCCCCATCATTACCACTACTAGTACCTCCATCACTACTACCCTCAACATTACCACTACTAGTACCTCCATCACTACTACCCCCATCATTACCACTACTAGTACCTCCATCACTACGACCCTCATCATTACCACTACTAGTACCTCCATCACTACTACCCCCATCATTACCACCACTAGTACCTCCATCACTACGACCCTCATCACTATCACCACTAGTACCTCCATCACTACTACCCCCATCATTACCACTACTAGTACCTCGATCACTACTACCCCCATCATTACCACTACTAGTACCTGCATCACTACTGCCCCCATCATTACCACTACTAGTACCTGCATCACTACTGCCCCCATCATTACCACTACTAGTACCTCCATCACTACTACCCTCATCATTACCACTACTAGTGCCTCCATCACTACTGCTCCATCATTACCACTACTAGTACCTGCATCACTACTGCCCCATCATTACTACTACTAGTACCTGCATCACTACTACCCCCATCATTACCACTACTAGTACCTGCATCACTACTACCCCCATCATTACCACTACTAGTACCTGCATCACTACTACCCCCATCATTACCACTACTAGTACCTCCATCACTACTACACCCATTATTACCACTACTAGTACCTACATCACTACTGCCCCCATCATTACCACTACTAGTGCCTCCATCACTACTGCCCCATCATTACCACTACTAGTGCCTCCATCACTACTGCCCCATCATTACCACTACTAGTACCTCCACTATCACTACTTCCCCCATCATTACCATTACTAGTACCTTCGTCACTACAGCACCCATCATTACCACTACTAGTACCTCCATCACTACTACCCCCATCATTACCACTACTAGTACCTGCATCACTACTGCCCCCATCATTACCACTACTAGTACCTGCATCACTACTGCCCCCATCATTACCACTACTAGTACCTCCATCACTACTACCCTCATCATTACCACTACTAGTGCCTCCATCACTACTGCTCCATCATTACCACTACTAGTACCTGCATCACTACTACCCCCATCATTACCACTACTAGTACCTGCATCACTACTACCCCCATCATTACCACTACTAGTACCTCCATCACTACTACACCCATTATTACCACTACTAGTACCTACATCACTACTGCCCCCATCATTACCACTACTAGTGCCTCCATAACTACTGCCCCATCATTACCACTACTAGTGCCTCCATCACTACTGCCCCATCATTACCACTACTAGTACCTCCACCATCACTACTTCCCCCATCATTACCATTACTAGTACCTTCGTCACTACAGCACCCATCATTACCACTACTAGTGCCTCCATCACTACTGCCCCATCATTACCACTACTAGTGCCTCCATCACTACTGCCCCATCATTACCACTACTAGTACCTTCGTCACTACTGCACCCATCATTACCACTACTAGTACCTGCATCACTACTACCCCCATCATTACCACTACTAGTACCTGCATCACTACTACCCCCATCATTACCACTACTAGTACCTCCATCACTACTACCCTCATCATTACCACTACTAGTCCCTCCATCACTACTACCCCCATCATCACCACTACTACCCTCATCATTACCACTACTGGTACCTCCACCATCACTACTACCCCCATCATTACCACTACTAGTACCTCCATCACTGCTACCTCCATCATTACCGCTACTGGTACCTCCATCACTACTGCCCCCATCATTACCGTTGCTACCCCCATCATGACCACCTCCACCATTACTACTGCTACCATGACTACTACCCCCATCATTGCCACTAATACCATGTAAAAAGTGAAGTATTTTGAAGCAAAAATTAATATGACACTGTCTTATTTTCGGGGAAACAGGGTACCTCCATAACTACTGCCCCCATCATTACCACAACTAGTACCTCCATCACTACTGTCCCCATCATTACCACTACCTCCATCACTACTACCCCCATCATAACCACTACTGGTACCTTCACCACTACTACCCGCATCATTACCACTCTTAGTACCTCCACCATTACTGCTTCTACCATGACTACTACCTACATCATTATCACTACTCCCCTCATCATTACCACTACTACCCCCTCATTACCACTACTAGTACCTCCACCATTACTGCTGCTACCATCACTGCCACCTCCATCATTACCATCTCCACCATTACTGCTGCTACACCATTGTTACTGCAGCCATCATTACTACTGCAACCTCCACCATTACTACTACCCCCATCATTGCCACCTCCACTATTACTACTGTTACCCCATCATTACTATACTACCCCCATCATTGATACCCCATGATTACCACTACCACCTCCATCATTACCACTACAAACCCACAATTACCACTACCACCCCCATCATTACCTCTATTACCCCATCATTACTATTGCATCCTCCATCATTACTATCCCCACTACTACCTCCATCATTACCACTGCAACACCCATTATTACTACTGCATCCTCCATCATTACAATCGCCACTATTATCTCCATCATTACCACTACCACCCCCATCATTATTACTACCGTCATTACAACTACTACCCCCATAATTATCACTACCACCGTTTCTACCACCCAATCCTTACCACTACAACCCCCATCATTACCACCACCACCATTACTACCACCTCTATCATTACTGCTGCTACACCATTGTTACTGCAGCCATCATTACTACTGCAACCTCCACCATTACTACTACCCCCATCATTGCCACCTCCACTATTACTACTGTTACCCCATCATTATTACTACCCCCATCGTTGATACCCCATCATTACCACTACCACCTCCATCATTACCACTACTAACCCACAATTACCACTACCACCCCCATCATTACCACTATTGCCCCATCATTACTACTGCATCCTCCATCATTACTATCCCCACTACTACCTCCATCATTACCACTGCAACACCCATTATTACTACTGCATCCTCCATCATTACAATCCCCACTATTATCTCCATTATTACCACTACCACCCCCATCATTATTACTACCGTCATTACAACTACTACCCCCATAATTAGCACTACCACCGTTTCTACCACCCAATGCTTACCACTACAACCCCCATCATTACCACCACCACCATTACTACCACCTCTATCATTACTGCTGCTACCTCCATCATTGCTGCCACCATTCCTACTACCCCATCCTTACCACTACTACCAAATCCTTACCACTACTAGCCCAATCATTACTAACACCCCCATCATTACCACTACTACCCCATCCTTACCACTACCACCGTCATCATTACCGCTCCTACCCCTACTACCGCCCCCATCATTACCATTACTATCCCCACTATTACTACCATCATTACTACTACTACCCCCACCATTACCACTGCTATCTTCACCATTACCACTACAAACCACATCATTACTACTGCATCCTCCATCATCCTACAATCCCCACTATTCTCTCCATCATTACCACTACCACCTTTATCATTATTACTACCGTCATTACAACTACTACCCCTATCATTACCACTACCACCATCCCTATCATTACCACTACTTCCCCCATCATTACTGTTGCTACCATCCCTACTACCCACATCCTTACCACTACTACCATTACTACTACCCCCATCATTACCATTACCGTCATTACTGCTACTACAATTACTATTGCTCCTATCATTACCACTGCCGCGCCCATCATTACCACTACCACCATTACTACTTACCCTGTCATTACCACTACCACCTACATCATTGCCAGTACCACCTACATCGTTACTATTTCCATCATTACCACTACCACCTCCATCATTACTACTAACCTTATCATTGCCATTACTACCACCCCCATCATTACTACTACCCCATCATTACCTCTACTACCTTCACCATTAGGGCCACCCTTATCATTACCCTTACTACTAACCCCATCATTACCACTACCACCATTACTACTACCTTCATCATTACCACCTCCACTCCCATACTAGTACTACCATTCTTACCACTATTACCTCCATTATTATTACTACTACCATCCTTACCACTACTACTTCCATCATTATTAGTACTATCCTCCTTACCACTACTATTCCCAATCATTACTGCAACCATCATTACTACTGCAACCTCGATCATTACGACCCCCACTACTACCTCTATAATTACCACTACCACCATTACTGCTACTATCGCTATTACCTTTAATACCCCTTTACTATCACCTCTATCATCACTACAACACCCATCATTATTATTACTACCATCCTTACCACTAATACCTCTACCATCCTTACCACTACTACCTCCATTATTATTAGTACTATTATCCTTACCACTACTACTCCCAATCATTACTGCAACCATCATTACTACCCCCACTACTACCTCAATCATTACCACTACCACCATTACTGCTACTATCGCTATTACCTTTACTATCCCATCATTACCACCATCACCTCTATCATCACTACAACACCCATCATTATTACTACTACCATCCTTACCACTACTACCTCCATCATTACTTTTACGGTCTCCATCATTACTACTGCAACCTCCATCATTACTACCCCTACCATTACTACTACCTTCCTTAATACTACTACCGCCTCCATTATTACTACTACAATCCTTACCACTACTACCTTCACCATTATTAGTACTACCGTCCTTACCACTACTACTCCCAATCATTACTGCAACCATCATTATTACTGCAACCTCGATCATTACTACCCCTACTAGTATGTCCACCATTACCAGTACAACCATTTCTGCTATTATCATTGTCTTTACTACCCCCATCATTATTACTGCTACCATCCTCACCACTACTATTGCAACCTCTATTATTACTACTGCAACCGCTATCATTACTATCCCTGCGATTATTATTATTATTACTACTACAATCCTCACCACTAGTACCTCCATCATTACTACTACAACTGCCACCCTTACTGCCCCCACTATTACCTCCATCATTATTATTACCATTATCATTACTACCCCCAGCATTATTGCTACCATCCTTATCACTATTACTTCTATTATCATCATTACAACTACCACCTCCATCATTACTACTACGAGCATCATTCCCACTACTACCCTCATCATTATTACTGCCACTTCCACCATTGCAACTATCATCTCCATCATTACTACTACTACCCTCATCATTACTACAACTTCCATCGTTATTACTATCATCACTACCACTACAACCTCCATCATTACTACTACCATCATTACTACTGTAACCATCTTTACCACTACTACCTCTATCATTACTGCTACAACCTCCATCATTACCACTACTACAACCATCCTTACCACTACTAACTCAATCATTACTGCTATCATCATCACTACTGTAACCATCATTACCACTGCTACCTCTATCATTACTGCTACAACCTCCATCATTACTACTGTAGCCATCATTACCACTACTACCTCCATTATTACTACTGCAACCATCCTTACCACTACTACCTCAATCATTACTGCTATCATCATTACTACGACCCCCACCATTACACAACCTTCATCATTATTATTTTCAGCTCCGTTATGCTCATCAGACACAGTTGCAGTAAAACCGATCATTTAAAACCTTTTGACTAAAAACTGACGGTTCTATGAGCCCGACTACGTATTATCCCTAAGTATGTGTCTCTTATTATTTTATTGCAGTTTTGCCGCCTCCGAGGGCCTTTCATGGTCTGCGCCCATCAGGAGAGCCTCTCTAGGACCGGTCGGCTGAGGATGATGATGGACAGCAGTGAGATGACCCAGAGGATATTAAATGTCACCCTGGAGATCATCTACTTGCTGACAGGAGAGGTGAGGGACGACGCGGTCATGTGACATCACCGCCATTAACCCTTTCCAATCCGATTTGTATCCTGGTTTTCCTAGGGACCTTACTCTTTTTCTGCCGTTATACAACGGCGCTATATGCTGGCTAAAACTAGTACTGCATGAGGTGACACATTGGATAGGCTCAGACAGCAGAGAGGCTGGCAATATACAGTAAGAGAACCCAACGGACGTCTTCCAACATCGGAGCTGTGCAGTCTTAAATCATAATGTTTTCAGAGGTCAGACAGTGGATTGGAAAGGGTTAATAATCAGGAATATAACTTTAGAGCTGCTGCATTCTGGGGAAACTGTCACATGACATCATTTACTTCGGTGTGGACCCCCACCGATCCGCTG
>CM069405.1:514182044-514417044 GCA_035609135.1 Eleutherodactylus coqui | reverse complement strand
ATATGTGAGGTAGATTCTCCTTGGTATATATACAGATATATATGTGGGGTATATTCTCCTTGGTGTATATACAGATATATGTGGGGTAGATTCTTCTCGGTGTATATACAGATGTATGTGAGGTAGATTCTTCTCGGTGTATATACAGATATTTGTGGGGTAGATTCTCCTCAGTGTATATATAGATATATGTGGGGTAGATTCTCCTCGGTGTATATATAGATATATGTGGGGTAGATTCTCCCTGGTGTATATACAGATATATGTGAGGTAGATTCTCCTTGGTGTATATACAGATATATGTGAGGTAGATTCTTCTCGGTGTATATACAGATATATGTGAGGTAGATTCTCCTCGGTGTATATACAGATATATGTGAGGTAGATTCTTCTCGGTGTATATACAGATATATGTGAGGTAGATTCTTCTCGGTGTATATACAGATATATGTGAGGTAGATTCTCCTCGGTGTATATACAGATATATGTGAGGTAGATTCTTCCCGGTGTATATACAGATATATATGTGGGGTAGATTCTCCTTGGTGTATATACAGATATATGTGGGGTAGATTCTTCTCGGTGTATATACAGATGTACGGGAGGTAGATTCTCCTCAGTGTATATACAGATATGTGTGGGGTAGATTCTCCTCAGTGTATATATAGATATATGTGGGGTAGATTCTCCTCGGTGTATATACAGATATATGTGGGGTAGATTCTTCTCGGTGTATATACAGATGTACGGGAGGTAGATTCTCCTCAGTGTATATACAGATATGTGTGGGGTAGATTCTCCTCAGTGTATATATAGATATATGTGGGGTAGATTCTCCTCGGTGTATATACAGATGTATGTGAGGTAGATTCTTCTCGGTGTATATACAGATATATGTGAGGTAGATTCTCCTTAGTATATATACAGATATATATGTGGGGTAGATTCTCCTTGGTGTATATACAGATATATGTGGGGTAGATTCTTCTCGGTGTATATACAGATGTACGGGAGGTAGATTCTCCTCAGTGTATATACAGATATATGTGAGCTAGATTCCCCTCGGTGTATATACAGATATATGTGAGGCAGATTCTCCTCAGTGTATATACAGATATGTGTGGGGTAGATTCTCCTCAGTGTATATATAGATATATGTGGGGTAGATTCTCCTTGGTATATATACAGATATATATGTGGGGTATATTCTCCTTGGTGTATATACAGATATATGTGGGGTAGATTCTTCTCGGTGTATATACAGATGTATGTGAGGTAGATTCTTCTCGGTGTATATATAGATATATGTGGGGTAGATTCTCCTCGGTGTATATATAGATATATGTGGGGTAGATTCTCCCCGGTGTATATACAGATATATGTGAGGTAGATTCTCCTTGGTGTATATACAGATATATGTGAGGTAGATTCTTCTCGGTGTATATACAGATATATGTGGGGTAGATTCTTCTCGGTGTATATACAGATATATGTGAGGTAGATTCTCCTCGGTGTATATACAGATATATGTGAGGTAGATTCTTCTCGGTGTATATACAGATATATGTGAGGTAGATTCTTCTCGGTGTATATACAGATATATGTGAGGTAGATTCTCCTCGGTGTATATACAGATATATGTGAGGTAGATTCTCCTCGGTGTATATACAGATATATATGTGGGGTAGATTCTCCTTGGTGTATATACAGATATATGTGGGGTAGATTCTTCTCGGTGTATATACAGATGTACGGGAGGTAGATTCTCCTCAGTGTATATACAGATATGTGTGGGGTAGATTCTCCTCAGTGTATATATAGATATATGTGGGGTAGATTCTCCTCGGTGTATATATAGATATATGTGGGGTAGATTCTCCCCGGTGTATATACAGATATATGTGAGGTAGATTCTCCTTGGTGTATATACAGATATATGTGGGGTAGATTCTTCTCGGTGTATATACAGATGTACGGGAGGTAGATTCTCCTCGGTGTATATATAGATATATGTGGGGTAGATTCTCCCCGGTGTATATACAGATGTACGGGAGGTAGATTCTCCTCAGTGTATATACAGATATGTGTGGGGTAGATTCTCCTCGGTGTATATACAGATATATGTGAGGTAGATTCTCCTTGGTGTATATACAGATATATGTGAGGTAGATTCTCCTTGGTGTATATACAGATATATGTGAGGTAGATTCTCCTCGGTGTATATACAGATATATGTGAGGTAGATTCTCCTTGGTGTATATATACAGATATATGTGAGGTAGATTCTTCTCGGTGTATATACAGATATATGTGAGGTAGATTCTCCTCGGTGTATATACAGATATATGTGAGGTAGATTCTCCTCGGTGTATACACAGATATATGTGAGGTAGATTATCTTCGGTGTATATACATATATACGTGAGGTAGATTCTCCTCGGTGTATATATACAGATATATGTGGGGTAGATTCTCCTTGGTGTATATACAGATATATGTGAGGTAGATTCTCCTCGGTGTATATACAGATATATGTGGGGTAGATTCTCCCCGGTGTATATACAGATATATGTGAGGTAGATTCTCCTCGGTGTATATACAGATATATGTGGGGTAGATTCTTCTCGGTGTATATACAGATATATGTGAGGTAGATTCTCCTCGGTGTATATACAGATATATGTGAGGTAGATTCTTCTCGGTGTATATACAGATATATGTGAGGTAGATTCTTCTCGGTGTATATACAGATATATGTGAGGTAGATTCTCCTCGGTGTATATACAGATATATGTGAGGTAGATTCTCCTTGGTGTATACACAGATATATGTGAGGTAGATTCTCCTCGGTGTATATACAGATATATGTGGGGTAGATTCTCCTCGGTGTATATATACAGATATATGTGAGGTAGATTCTCCTCGGTGTATATATACAGATATATATGTGGGGTAGATTCTCCTCGGTGTATATATACAGATATATATGTGGGGTAGATTCTCCTTGGTGTATATACAGATATATGTGAGGCAGATTCTCCTTGGTATATATACAGATATATATGTGGGGTATATTCTCCTTGGTGTATATACAGATATATGTGGGGTAGATTCTTCTCGGTGTATATACAGATGTATGTGAGGTAGATTCTTCTCGGTGTATATACAGATATATGTGAGGTAGATTCTCCTTAGTATATATACAGATATATATGTGGGGTAGATTCTCCTTGGTGTATATACAGATATATGTGGGGTAGATTCTTCTCGGTGTATATACAGATGTACGGGAGGTAGATTCTCCTCAGTGTATATACAGATATGTGTGGGGTAGATTCTCCTCAGTGTATATATAGATATATGTGGGGTAGATTCTCCTCGGTGTATATATAGATATATGTGGGGTAGATTCTCCTCGGTGTATATATAGATATATGTGGGGTAGATTCTCCCCGGTGTATATACAGATATATGTGAGGTAGATTCTCCTTGGTGTATACACAGATATATGTGAGGTAGATTCTTCTCGGTGTATATACACAGATATATGTGAGGTAGATTCTCCTTGGTATATATACAGATATATATGTGGGGTATATTCTCCTTGGTGTATATACAGATATATGTGGGGTAGATTCTTCTCGGTGTATATACAGATGTATGTGAGGTAGATTCTTCTCGGTGTATATACAGATATTTGTGGGGTAGATTCTCCTCAGTGTATATATAGATATATGTGGGGTAGATTCTCCTCGGTGTATATATAGATATATGTGGGGTAGATTCTCCCTGGTGTATATACAGATATATGTGAGGTAGATTCTCCTTGGTGTATATACAGATATATGTGAGGTAGATTCTTCTCGGTGTATATACAGATATATGTGAGGTAGATTCTCCTCGGTGTATATACAGATATATGTGAGGTAGATTCTTCTCGGTGTATATACAGATATATGTGAGGTAGATTCTTCTCGGTGTATATACAGATATATGTGAGGTAGATTCTCCTCGGTGTATATACAGATATATGTGAGGTAGATTCTTCTCGGTGTATATACAGATATATATGTGGGGTAGATTCTCCTTGGTGTATATACAGATATATGTGGGGTAGATTCTTCTCGGTGTATATACAGATGTACGGGAGGTAGATTCTCCTCAGTGTATATACAGATATGTGTGGGGTAGATTCTCCTCAGTGTATATATAGATATATGTGGGGTAGATTCTCCTCGGTGTATATATAGATATATGTGGGGTAGATTCTCCCCGGTGTATATACAGATATATGTGGGGTAGATTCTTCTCGGTGTATATACAGATGTACGGGAGGTAGATTCTCCTCAGTGTATATACAGATATGTGTGGGGTAGATTCTCCTCAGTGTATATATAGATATATGTGGGGTAGATTCTCCTCGGTGTATATACAGATGTATGTGAGGTAGATTCTTCTCGGTGTATATACAGATATATGTGAGGTAGATTCTCCTTAGTATATATACAGATATATATGTGGGGTAGATTCTCCTTGGTGTATATACAGATATATGTGGGGTAGATTCTTCTCGGTGTATATACAGATGTACGGGAGGTAGATTCTCCTCAGTGTATATACAGATATATGTGAGCTAGATTCCCCTCGGTGTATATACAGATATATGTGAGGCAGATTCTCCTCAGTGTATATACAGATATGTGTGGGGTAGATTCTCCTCAGTGTATATATAGATATATGTGGGGTAGATTCTCCTTGGTATATATACAGATATATATGTGGGGTATATTCTCCTTGGTGTATATACAGATATATGTGGGGTAGATTCTTCTCGGTGTATATACAGATGTATGTGAGGTAGATTCTTCTCGGTGTATATACAGATATTTGTGGGGTAGATTGTCCTCAGTGTATATATAGATATATGTGGGGTAGATTCTCCTCGGTGTATATATAGATATATGTGGGGTAGATTCTCCCCGGTGTATATACAGATATATGTGAGGTAGATTCTCCTTGGTGTATATACAGATATATGTGAGGTAGATTCTTCTCGGTGTATATACAGATATATGTGGGGTAGATTCTTCTCGGTGTATATACAGATATATGTGAGGTAGATTCTCCTCGGTGTATATACAGATATATGTGAGGTAGATTCTTCTCGGTGTATATACAGATATATGTGAGGTAGATTCTTCTCGGTGTATATACAGATATATGTGAGGTAGATTCTCCTCGGTGTATATACAGATATATGTGAGGTAGATTCTCCTCGGTGTATATACAGATATATATGTGGGGTAGATTCTCCTTGGTGTATATACAGATATATGTGGGGTAGATTCTTCTCGGTGTATATACAGATGTACGGGAGGTAGATTCTCCTCAGTGTATATACAGATATGTGTGGGGTAGATTCTCCTCAGTGTATATATAGATATATGTGGGGTAGATTCTCCTCGGTGTATATATAGATATATGTGGGGTAGATTCTCCCCGGTGTATATACAGATATATGTGAGGTAGATTCTCCTTGGTGTATATACAGATATATGTGGGGTAGATTCTTCTCGGTGTATATACAGATGTACGGGAGGTAGATTCTCCTCGGTGTATATATAGATATATGTGGGGTAGATTCTCCCCGGTGTATATACAGATGTACGGGAGGTAGATTCTCCTCAGTGTATATACAGATATGTGTGGGGTAGATTCTCCTCGGTGTATATACAGATATATGTGAGGTAGATTCTCCTTGGTGTATATACAGATATATGTGAGGTAGATTCTCCTTGGTGTATATACAGATATATGTGAGGTAGATTCTCCTCGGTGTATATACAGATATATGTGAGGTAGATTCTCCTTGGTGTATATATACAGATATATGTGAGGTAGATTCTTCTCGGTGTATATACAGATATTTGTGGGGTAGATTCTCCTCAGTGTATATATAGATATATGTGGGGTAGATTCTCCTCGGTGTATATATAGATATATGTGGGGTAGATTCTCCCCGGTGTATATACAGATATATGTGAGGTAGATTCTCCTTGGTGTATATACAGATATATGTGAGGTAGATTCTTCTCGGTGTATATACAGATATATGTGGGGTAGATTCTTCTCGGTGTATATACAGATATATGTGAGGTAGATTCTCCTCGGTGTATACACAGATATATGTGGGGTAGATTCTTCTCGGTGTATATACAGATATATGTGAGGTAGATTCTCCCCGGTGTATATACAGATATATGTGGGGTAGATTCTTCTCGGTGTATATACAGATATATGTGAGGTAGATTCTCCCCGGTGTATATACAGATATATGTGAGGTAGATTCTCCCCGGTGTATATACAGATGTACGGGAGGTAGATTCTGCTCGGTGTATATACAGATATATGTGAGGTAGATTCTTCTCGGTGTATATACAGATATATGTGAGGTAGATTCTTCTCGGTGTATATACAGATATATGTGAGGTAGATTCTCCTCGGTGTATATACAGATATATGTGAGGTAGATTCTCCTCGGTGTATATACAGATATATATGTGGGGTAGATTCTCCTTGGTGTATATACAGATATATGTGGGGTAGATTCTTCTCGGTGTATATACAGATATGTGTGGGGTAGATTCTCCTCAGTGTATATATAGATATATGTGGGGTAGATTCTCCTCGGTGTATATATAGATATATGTGGGGTAGATTCTCCCCGGTGTATATACAGATGTACGGGAGGTAGATTCTCCTCAGTGTATATACAGATATGTGTGGGGTAGATTCTCCTCGGTGTATATACAGATATATGTGAGGTAGATTCTCCTTGGTGTATATACAGATATATGTGAGGTAGATTCTCCTCGGTGTATATACAGATATATGTGGGGTAGATTCTTCTCGGTGTATATACAGATATATGGGAGGTAGATTCTCCTTGGTGTATATACAGATATATGTGAGGTAGATTCTCCTCGGTGTATATACAGATATATGTGAGGTAGATTCTCCTTGGTGTATATACAGATATATGTGGGGTAGATTCTCCTCGGTGTATATACAGATATATGTGAGGTAGATTCTCCTCGGTGTATATACAGATATATGTGGGGTAGATTCTTCTCGGTGTATATACAGATGTACGGGAGGTAGATTCTCCTTGGTGTATATACAGATATATGTGAGGTAGATTCTCCTCGGTGTATATACAGATATATGTGAGGTAGATTCTCCTCGGTGTATATACAGATATATGTGAGGTAGATTCTCCTTGGTGTATATACAGATATATGTGGGGTAGATTCTCCTCGGTGTATATACAGATATATGTGAGGTAGATTCTCCTCGGTGTATATACAGATATATGTGAGGTAGATTCTTCTCGGTGTATATACAGATATATGTGGGGTAGATTCTTCTCGGTGTATATACAGATATATGGGAGGTAGATTCTCCTTGGTGTATATACAGATATATGTGAGGTAGATTCTCCTCGGTGTATATACAGATATATGTGAGGTAGATTCTCCTTGGTGTATATACAGATATATGTGGGGTAGATTCTCCTCGGTGTATATACAGATATATGTGAGGTAGATTCTCCTCGGTGTATATACAGATATATGTGGGGTAGATTCTTCTCGGTGTATATACAGATGTACGGGAGGTAGATTCTCCTCGGTGTATATACAGATATATGTGGGGTAGATTCTTCTCGGTGTATATACAGATATATGTGAGCTAGATTCCCCTCGGTGTATATACAGATATATGTGAGCTAGATTCCCCTCGGTGTACGCACAAATACATGTGAGGTAGCAGACAGCCTGGAGCTGTCATGAGGGACCGAGATATGGGTCCCCCGGTCCAATGGATAACGACGTTTGCAAAGTAAAAAAACAAATTAAAGTTTCATCTCCCCTCATGGATCGGATTCATGAGGGGAGATAAAGCTGCTCCCCTGACCGATGCAATCATTATCAAATGGTACAAAAAGATAGCGATCTACCAGTTAGGCCGGTCTCATACGGCCGGATAGGAATTGCGGATTCCGCATGCATTTGATCCGCTGTAATACGTGGATCAATTAAATGCATTGGTTACATGATGGCGGCATGCGTTTGATCCATGGTAATCAAATACATTCGATTATACAATTACGCTCACATTAGCGGGTCGGAATTACGTAATCCATTCGCAGAAAACAGAACGCAACATGTTCTATTTTACCGCAGATATCTGCAACATAGAGCCCATTGTGCTCCATGGTCGTGTATATATTCGCAGCCCATACGTAACTACATTGTGTACGGGCTGCGTGTACCCACGTCATCGCTAAGCGACGGCACTGAAAATCTAAACAAAGGTGTACTGCGCATGACCGCCTGAGTGGGTGCGCAGTAAATATGCGGCCGTACGTAGGGCCACGGCTGGGCTCACAGCTGGGATCCGCTGCCGGCCTCCGCAAGCTGATTTCACATACGGCCGTGTGAGCTCGGCATTATTCAGAGCGCTACTTGTAATACGTAATTTACAAGAAGCCCCGAGAACGCTCGCCTTCCTGCAGATCCAGGAGCAGCTTGTTGAGCGTCTTCTGTTTGAGACCGCCGCACCTCAGCGAACTTACGAAGCCTCACAGAGCGCCACTTTCTACACCCCGTCTCTGCCGCTGAGGTCAAGAAATACCCCAAAAAACATGCCACTGAGGAGGAGGAGGGATACCTGGTTTTATTGTCCCATGTGCCCATCCCAACCAGCCTCCCAAATTTCCCCGGTTTCACACCTCGTTATTAAGGTGCGAACAGGCTCGGTCACTTGGTTAAACCCCATTTGTCCTAGAAAATAAAAAATTTAAAAATTAATGTAATGACTCCACAGAAAAAAAAGTTACCAACAGTACATTCCAAAAACAAAAGCTGGAAAGTTGTTCTGGTTAAGGCCTAAATAGTGGGGGTATACAGTGGATAATAAGGCAGGAATATCCCCGGGGAGGAGTTACGTTTTAAAAAAAAATGATGTCAGTTATCATCATTGATAAAAATTCATTATATAGAACACTTGTTCCGGTGGGGAAAGTCTTTACGGTCGGCTTTAGTGTCCTCGTTTCCTTATTTCCTTTCTCATTTATTTAGGATTATGGACCCGTGAAGACATCCGTCCGATATGCAGGACTGAGAAAGACGCAGAGCCCCACAGCTGCGCTTCCAGCTCACTCAGAGAAACCCCATAAGAAGAAGATCGTAGACCTCGCCAACACGATAATCGAGCTGCTGACAGGAGAGGTGAGGAGAGGGAGTCTCATAATGTTTCTTTACACAGCACTGGTCATAGGAGGGATATGCTGGAGCAAAGAATCAGCCTTGGTTTCAGTAGGACCTCCGTGATGAGGCCCTGTATTATACTCCAGAGCTGCACTCACTATTCTGTTGGTGAAGTCACTGTGTAAATACATTACTTATCCTGTACTGATCCTGAGTTACATCCTGTATTATACTCCAGAGCTGCACTCACTATCCCGTTGGTGGAGTCACTGTGTACATACATTACTTATCCTGTACTGATCCTGAGTTACATCCTGTATTATACCCCAGAGCTGTACTCACTATTCTGCTGGTGGAGTCACTGTACATACATTACTTATCTTGTACTGAACCTGAGTTACATCCTGTATTATACTCCAGAGCTGCACTCATTATTCTGCTGGTGGAGTCACTGTGTACATACATTACTTATCCTGTACTGATCCTGAGTTCCATCCTGTATTATACTCCAGAGCTGCACTCACTATTCTGCTGGTGGAGTCACTGTGTACATACATTACTTATCCTGTACTGCCCCTGAGTTAGATCCTGTATTATACTCCAGAGCTGCACTCACTATTCTGCTGGTGGAGTCACTGTGTACATACATTACTTATCCTGTACTGATCCTGAGTTACATCCTGTATTATACCCCAGAGCTGCACTCACTATTCTGCTGGTGGAGTCACTGTGTACATACATTACTTATCCTGTACTGCTCCTGAGTTACATCCTGTATTATACTCCAGAGCTGCACTCACTATTCTGCTGGTGGAGTCACTGTGTACATACATTGCTCATTTCCCCCTATGTCAGGTTGCTGTACGGTGTCAGGACGTCGCTGTATATCTCTCGGTGGAGGAGTGGGAGTATTTAGAAGGACACAAGGATCTGTACAATGAAGTCACGATTGAGACTCAGCAGCGCCTCCCATCACCAGGTAAGAGATATGACTATATACACCTGTCCTGTGAGGAATCCTGTATATACAGTCAGTCAATATGTGTCCTCTATAGATAAATCCAGTAAGAGAAACACATCCGAGAGACGTCCCAGGTCGGAGAGTCCGCAGGAGACTACAGAGGAAGGTGACAGCATCTTGCAGGATGATCAGGTAGGTGGCAGTGAGATGGGTGGATGCTTTAACCCCCCCATCACACACTGCACTCTACAGCCTCATGTCCACGGGCGTAATTGAACCCGCGCGGATGATCCGCAGTTAAATATGCCCATAGACTATCATTGGGCATCCGTAGGTATTCAAATACCTGCGGATGTCCTTTCTTTTCCCGGCGTGCTGATCGCAAACGTGGGGAAAAACGCAGCATGCTCCATTTTCTGCGGTTTTCCTGCGAGGACGGCTTTTATTGAAGTCAGTGGAAGCCGTCCAGATCTGTGGCACGTCCACAGCTGACACGGTGTCCGTGCTGTGGACCACGGGAAAGCAGGAGTTTAAAAAAAATAAAAGAAGGCACGCCGCCGGCGTCTCGAGTGCAACCGCCGTGCGGAAGAAAGAAGATTTATCCGCGACGAACGAGAGCCCTGCAGCGTCCGGACAGGTGAGTATAATGTATTTTTTGGCTTTGCGTCTGTGAGCCGGGTGGAATCCGCTGCAGGAATCTGCATGGGAAACCATGCAGGCCCGTGGACATGAGACCTACATGTTCGGTGCTGGAGGGTGGTACTTAACCCGCTAGTGACAATCCGTACACTGCAGTCACTAAGAGTCCTTGGGCTAGGTCGCCGTACAAACGCAGCAGCCTAATCCAAAGCCGGCACCGGAGTCCCGAGTCTGTAAGAGCCGGGGCTCTGCTGTCTACTGACAGCTGGGCTCCTGCTGTAATGGCTGGCAGTAGAGAGACCTCCGATCCCAACCGTTTAACTTACATGCTGCAATCATTAGCATATTATGTCCGTTATCCCACATGCTGACCGGAGTGAAAATATTTTTTTTAAAGAATGCCACAAATTACAATTTTTTATTCATCCACTTCCCTCCAAAAAAACGCAATAAAAAGTCACTGATACCCAAAAATGGTGCGAATCGAAACGACAGCCCATCACACGATAAACAAGGCCTCCCACAGCTCATTTAGTGAGACGTTACAAGTGTTCTGGGTCGTGGAAAGCAGCCACACAAATATATGTATATGTGTGTGTGTAAAATAAATATATATATACACACACATATGTGGTATGGCCGTAACCATAGTGACCCGGAGAATGAAGTTAGCAGATTATTTATACCACCAGTTTTTCTTTCATCCGTCTCACAGAAGATGCAATAAATGATGAGAAGTTCCCATTACTCCACACTGGCATCAGTGGAAACTACAACTCTTCCTGAAAATATAGAAACCTCACATAATTGTGTTGGCATTAAAATATTAGGAGTTTTGGAATTCAGCAGTACAAATATTTACTTTTTAAATGTTTTTATTGTGGAAAAGAAGCAAAACTATCTAAGTTTAGTATTGCCATAACCGTATTGACCCTCGGAATGAAGATAACGTGTCATTGATAACATATGGTGAACCCCATCAAAGAAAAACTTTGTTGGAATTTCCTTTTTGCAGAGGGAGCGGCCCCCACTGGAGGCTCATTGGTGGCCCCCCCCATGATGTGATCGCAGGGTTGGAATGGATATGAATGGGGGTAGAGGACGTAAAAATGGCCCTTGAGTGTAACATGGAACTTATGCCATTAGGCTGCCAGTATATAAGATTGACAGGCATAATGTAACAGAGGTGTACTTATGTATGTGATGACGGGATCTATAGTCTGAATATCTGCGCTCTGTTTAGGATGGAAGCTTAAAAGTTATCAAAGTAGAAGTTGAAGAAACGGAAATGTGGGGGGACGAGCCGTACGAGGAAGAGGAGGAGGAGGAGACCAACACATGTATCTATACAGGTGAGCGATGACCTCCAAATACACACAAGTAACCATTGAGGACAGGATCTGGTGGGAAATCAGTGATAGGTCTGCCTCCTCTATGCACTGAAGATCCCCTTTATTAGACCCCTGGCCTTCTCATGATTGGCGCTTTCCTGTATGGTAATTTCCCCCGGAGCATAAAATCACGTGACAAGTTTTCCGTGGATCAGTTTCAGTGTGAATCCACATTAGATGGGAAAATCCAGCGAACTGAGCGACTTCCAACGAGACTCAGTCATCAGTGCTGGACTAACCGGGGTCTCACTGCCAACCATTTGGGGTTATCTCATGAGTGCGAAGAGTATATAGAGAATGGCTCGATCGAGGAAAGCAGCAAGTGAAAGAGGATCCTGTAGACAGAAAGAACTCATCATCAAAAGGGGTCAGAGGAGGATGTCGGAAATCGTTCTGACCAACAGGCATTGCAGAGTCGAGTCAGATGGGATATAACAGCAGTCGACCAGTTCCAGCACCATTGTGTGTAAGAGAAGCAGAAAGACGAGACTCCAGCGGGAAAAGAGCGCAAAACTTGTATCACTGAGCAGCAGAAAAACATCTCCTGTTCGGATGGATCCAGATTTCTGTTGCACCGAGGGAAAGACAAGATTTTGATTTAAGTGGCATGAATCGCTGACCCCTTCACTTCAGAACATGTCAGCACCTCCATCTAATGTGCGGGAAGTACAAGAAGCTTCCTGTCCGCAGGGGCCGATATTCCTGCAGAACCATTTCATCTAGTGGAATCTATGCCACGATGAATTTCTGCAGTTCGGAAGGCCACTTCTAGATGGGGGACTAATAAAGTGGGCGGTCAGTGTATACAATGTTTTCAAAATAAAAGTATCCAATTCTGTGTGGTTTATTTATAGTCATTGATACATAATGACACTAAACCCCAGCTAGATACAGTGTATGAAATAATATTCAGCCTATCAAACTGCTAACGACCACTTGTCACATGCTCCGCCCCTGATCACATGATGGTGACGGCATCACAGGTCCTTCAGGCCACATGTAGCCCCCTGGGGTGCAGAGTGTGCGCTGCTGGTCTATACAATGTGTTCATCACTGTCTGTGTCCTCTGCAGGTAAGTCCAGTAAGAAGAACACATCTGAGAGACATCCCAGACCGGAGAGCCCGCAGGAGACCACAGAGGAAGACTGCAGCGTCCCGCAGGATGATCAGGTAGATGGGAATGACTTCACCTAATTAAAGGGGTTTTTTAGGCATTTACTATTGCGGACTAAGGCTGCCTATCCACCGGCGTTTTTGCATTGCATTCCCCGTGGTGATAATCCGGCCGCTGGGAACGCAGTGCATGCCTTCCATAGCGTTGCTATGGAAAGCGCAGTCCCCCCTGTCCACGAGTGGAGAATCATAGTGATTGTCCCCTCACGTCCGGAAAATCGCAGCATGCTGTGAATTGCTGCGATTCTCCGCGGTGAGCTTATCTGTCAGGTAGGCTCACCACGGAGATCCGTCAGCTGGCGGTGGCTCCCGCGGCGGATCTCCGCCGCGGGATACTGCATCCCCTGTGGACAGGCAGCCTTATCCTCAGAATAGTAGTTGATTGATGGGGGTACGCTGCAGTCATCTGATCTCAGCTCCTGCACTCATTATCTACTGCTATGGTGATTTTAGCATTATGGAGGGTAGAAAACTTCAGATGGAAGCGTGGGAACTTGGAGCCCTTTTACATCTACAGTTATGATAGGAGGGGTACATGACGCTTGTATGTGATGATGTGACTTATAGTCTGATTACCTGCACTATGTCTAGGATGAAACATTAACGGTTATCAAAGTAGAAGTTGAGGAGACGGAAATGTGGGGGGACGAGCCGTACGAGGAGGAGGAAGAGACCACCACATATATAGGTGAGTGATGACCACCAAATACACACAAGTAACCATGGAGGATGGGACCTGGTGGGGCTCAGATCTATAGACCTGTGTGAAGAATCTCCACTTTCTCGTCATGTTCATTGGGGGGGTCACAGCTTTGACCTTGGGTATATAGCACCTGCTGACTGGAGGCGGACACTAAGCAGTTAAACGAGTTGGCCTATATACCCTCTGCAGGTACTCAGCTAATCGGTTTTAGCTTAGTGTCTGTAGGAGGGATGTCTGGGCTGCTGCCGTTAGGAGTACTCTGTAGTCAGTACTCTGTACGACTTTCTCCTCGTAGCCTTCCTACGTAGGTAAGAGTGCGATCCGTGAAACAAAGCATTTAATCAGACAGAGTTAGTAGCGATCCTCCAGCGCTATTTCCTCCTGCAGGTATACTCTAATACCGATTTAAATTCTTTGCACTCGCCCTCCCGACTCCGGAGGGCTCCACAAAGGGACCAGTGAGACTCACGTCGGGGGGGGTAATTTGGCAGGTATGCTATGTTTTAGAGTACCAGGTTGGAGTCATGGAGTGGCAGTGACATCCTGCTAGGGGCCACCCTAACTTGACAACTCAGACACCTTTTTTTCCTAGGCCTAGACTTCTTCTGGGTCCGTGGGCTTCATGATGAAGGTGGAGGCTGTGGCCATTGTCACAGTCTCAGAAGGCTGATACTAATGGTGTTTTTGAGCCGAGTGTCTCCATCTGCCATTCCCTCTGGTAGCGGTAGCTCCCATGCATTCCCTGGGATGCTTCCTACTGACCCTTCCAACAGCGGTGCAGTCAAAAAAACTGCCTACACAGCCGGGTGTTTACTGTCTGGACTCCAGCCGACCCTGACGTTCAACTAGGTCGCCTGCTAGAGGGCTCTCAGCTCTTTTAAGCTTCATCCCCCCTTTCTGATGGTGCTGATGTCATGGCCAGATCGCCCAGTCTACTCGTCTCTCTTCTAAGTGGGAGGCACTATCGGGCGGAAGTTCTTTGTCATCAAAAGAAGGTCGTTATCGTCCTGTTGCATGTTACCTCACTGCATGTGGCATCTTGGCCCCCGCGTTGATGAAGATTAGTCCCATGGGACGAGCCGGTCACAAGTTGGCTTGGTTGTACCTTTCTCTAGTGGCATTCTTCAGTCGCCCTGGACTCTGCTGGTGCTCCCTAAGACACTAGTGGATCCTTGGGTTCCTGAAGAGGGTTCCTTGCACTGTCGCTGCTTCGTGGCAGTGCAGGGTTACCGTGCCAGAGATATCATATGTTCAGACTGTGTTATGGCACATATTTCTCAGACAGCGGCTGCCTCATGGGAAGCTCCTCGGCTTCCTTTTTCTCGTTGGGTCCGTTTTCTCAGACCCCTTTATGCTCCGTCTCTGAGCATGCTGGATGCCTAGGCACCCATTAATGCTAGTCGCGGTAAAAGAGCTGATTACGATTCTTTACACATGTGGCTTCTTATATTTTCCCGCCCCCTTGGGTATTAATCTGGAACGTCCCAAGGTCAAATCTGTGTCCCCCAATGATAGACGAGATAACAGGATTTTGTAAAGAGCTTACTGTAAAATCTCTTTCTTGTCCTGTTTGTCTATGGTCTCACTGCGCCCTCCTAAGTTATTTTAAGCACTACCATGTCGTAACTAGCCCCACTGGGGCGCTCCTACTGCTTGTGTACAAAACTGATTAGCTGAGTACCTGCAGAGGGTATATAGCAAGCGGCAGGGGCCGACTCGTTAGTCTGCTTAGTGTCCTCCAGTCAGCAGGTGCTTTATACCCAAAGTCAAAGCTGTGGCCCCCAATGGACATGATGAGAAAGAGGTTTTACGGTAAGTTCCTTTCAAAATCTAGTTTTTATTAATGCTTAGTACATAGAGATCCAGGAGCGAGCATCAATAGGTCCTATACTCTGACCGCCCCTTTATTATCCCCCATCTAGTAGCGCGTTGGACTCCTTTGATGTTTAGAGCTGCAGCATTTATTAATGGTGTAGATGCCACTTAGTGATGAAATGGTTCTGCAGGAATATCGGCCCCTCCGGACAGGAAGATTCTTGTAGTTGCTGCAGATTAGAGGGCGGTGCTGACATGTTCTGACCAGCTGACAGGAAGGGGTCAGCGATTCATGCTGCTTGCAGCAAATGCTGCCCTCCCAAGAGCACAGGGCAACAGAAATCTGGACCCCCCCCCCCCCCCCCCCCCCCCCCGCTGCTAAGGAATACAAGTTTTGCGCATTTTTGCCCGATGGAGTCTTGCCTTTCTGTTCTTACGCACAATGGCGCTGGAACTGGTCGTCTGCTGTCATAGTCCATCGGTGCTAATGAATGGCAAGTTGTGTGCTCGCACTCGTTAGTTGGAGCTCCAGCGTTGTATTCGGCTGACTGTGCAGCCTGTTGGTCAGAACGATTCCTGACATCCTCCTCCGACCCCTTTCAGTGATGAGTTGTTTCCGTCCGCAGGATCCCCTTTTGCTGGATGTTTTCCTCGATAACACCATTCTTGGTATACTCTCCACACCGTAACACGAGAAAACCCCACCTTCCCGCGTTGGCAGTGAGGCCCCCGGCTAGTCTAGCACTGATGACCGAGTCTCGTTGGAAGTCGATCCGATTGCTGGATTTCCCCATCTAATTGGGATTCACACTGAAAGTGATCCACGGAAAACTTGTCACGTGATTTTATGCTCCGCGGTCACGGGGAGAATTACCATACAGGAAAGCGCCAATTGTGAGAGGGCCGGGGGGTCTAATAAAGGGGTCAGTCAGTGTATATATACTAAGCAGACCTATTAAAGGGGTTTTATCATCAAACACATCTATCCCCTTTCATTGAATAGGGAGTAAATATCTAATCACTCGGTCCGACCGCTATTCAGAGGGGGGAGTCAAAAACCAGGAGACTCTTGGGAGACCCTTGACAGGTCTGACTTGTATATACGGTGTATTCAGTCACTGTCTGTGTCCTTTACAGAGAAGCCCATTAAAAGAAGCAGAGCGGGGAGACGTCCAAGATCAGACAGTCCGGAGGAGACTACAGAGGAAGGTTACAGCGTGCCGCAGGAATATCAGGTAGATAGAAACAAGGATCATTAACCCCTTCACGCTCTATGGCATGCATTTACGTGCTGGGTGTGCGGGACCTGTATGGAGCGGGATTGGGAGACCGCTCCATGTGTAGCGGATGTAAGCTATCTATGACAGCTAACGTCTGCAGCATACGTGATTAGCGCTCACGCTGATCGCAGCTTTTAACCCTTTAAATGCTGATGTCAAACCTGACAGTGGCATTTAAATTCCCCAATCGGTGTTCGGGGCTCCCGAAGAAGCCCTCAGACGGTTACAACCCCACTGACCAGATTCTAGGTCTTCTAGAACCCTTCACTGGGCCCAATGTTTCTGCTGATCAGAAGGTGCCAATTTGTGTTGCATTTCTCTCTATTCAGGACGGAAGCTTAAGAATCATCAAAGTAGAAGCTGAAGATGTGGACAGGTGGGAGGCCGAGCAGCGGAAGAGGAAGAAAAGTAGCAGCCCAGGTGAGTGAAGACCTCTATGTACACACATTTCAGTTGCGGGAAGGAGAGCTTGTTTAACCCCTTCAAACTGGCTGACAGGAAATCTGTGAGCCAGTTTGAGCCCTATAAACTAAGCTCATGGACTCAAAGTAGCCGACCCTCTGAGTCCGAGGTGGGAAGTTGTATACTTACCTTCCTGGTCTTTCACCCGTGGTCGGTGCCTAAACCCACCACTGCAGTCCAATGAGGCATGCACCAAGTATTCCTACCATTCTACGTGTAGACGGAGCTCTGTGAGGGCTTGTCTTTTGCGTGACGAGCTGTAATTTCTCGCTCGTGTCATTGGGGTACACAGCAAAGACCGTGGGATATAGCTTCTGCCACTAGGAGGCGACACTAAGCACAAAAAGTTAGCTCCGCCCTCTGGCTATATCCCTCCTGCCGACAGCAGGCTAATCAGTTTTTAGCTTAGTGTCTCGTAGGAGGACGGTCGTGCCCGTTAGGGCTAGTTTTAAGGGCCAGGGTTAGACGGAGAGGCAGGACGCTCCCCATCAAACCCGAACGGAGAGGAGGGCGAACAACCTCGGGTTTGTCCAGGTTGCTTCTTGCCCGGCCCGCCTCAGAAGAAAAGGTGGCCCATCCGGATCATATATATCTGCATGTAGCCCGCCAGCGAGAGCCCCCCATGTTTGGTGCAGAGGTCCGCATCCCCTTCCCATGGGCAGGCGATGTTACAGGGGTAGGCTGCTGGAACTGGGGAGCCGCTATTTCCACCAGCAAGGACGCAAGAGGTGAGTATGCGCTGGCGACCTTCCCTTCCCCCCTCCCTTGGCTCTCCCCGTATGTCGCGGCATGGCGTAGGGTAAGCGCTAGTGTGCCCATATTATAGTGCAGCGGCTGGCAGGTTAATCTCTCCCTCTGCTCCCTTTGAGCTAGCAGGCAGCGCGGGGGGCTGTTTCTGGGTGATGGCTTACCTGGTGGTGTTCTGGTGCTGGTATCAGGGCACGAGCATGCTGAGTTGGCATGGCTACACGCGGTGGTGTCCCGGCGAGGCACCTTAGTAGCACAGCGCATTGACATAGTGCCGCCCGGGCTTTGGCTCCTGGCAATTGGGGGCACTCCTGCAGCATATGGGGCACAATAGGGGGCCTCTGTGCAGCCCTGGGCGCGGCAGCAACACTCTGGGCTGATGGGGGCGTGGCTACGACTTGACCACGCCCTAGCACGCATGGGGGCGTGGCTTCGCGGGACGCAGCGTAGGGGGCGTGGCTTAGCTGCGTAGGGGGCGTGGCTTCGCGGCGCCGCGCGTAGGGGGCGTGGCCTCTTTGGGATGCACGGTGCCCCTCTCCGGCCCCTCCCTTCCTCCCTCCCTTCCTCCCTCCCTCTCAAGGATTGTGAGGAGGGATGATGTGGTGAAGCAGCATATTGGGAGACAGCGCGCCAAAGATTGAGACTGCCCTGCGCCTCCACTCCTTGCTGCTGTGCTTGCTCAGGCTGGTGTGCAGTACAAGTCAAAGTTCCAGGAGGCCTCTTCAGCATCTGCAGGCTCTCGACTCAGCGGCTCCCCGGACCTCGACAAGGACCCAGGGTAAGCTGCCTGGCGGCGATCTTCCCCCTCTTGCGGCTCATCCCTCCTGCCGGCGGTTGGCATAGAGGAGGATAGTTTGCAGCTTTTTGCCAGGTCAAAATCCCAGCACCATGTCCGACCTCAGAGTTCTGAAGGCTGGACCAGGGACAGCAAGAGCAACGCGCTTGGCTTGCTCACGCCGTAACCTAGAGTTCGCATGCGGACAGGCTGAGCTATTTTGTAGAGACTGCTCCCCAGCGAAACAAGTGACAGTGCAAAGCACCCCTCCCCCGTTCAGCCCCCATTTATGGCCGAGCTGGAGTGGGCCCGCTCCTTGTCCCTTGCAGGGTCGATCCTCACTCGGGCGTCTGGTGCGATTTTGGAGAAGTTGGCACAGGACGCTTCCGGTTCATGTGAGAGAAACAGAGATGGCTCGCAGCGCGGCCGTCGGCGAAGACGGGACAGGCCCCCGGACTCACGGCGGTCCTCCCGGTCTCCATCCTCCTCGCCGTTTTGCGCTCCTCGGGTACGAGGTCGCGTCGATCATCGACAGAGAAGGTCTGTTCGGACGAGGATTGGTTTGACTCCTCCTCAGACTTTGTCATGGAGGAGGATCAGGTCCTTAGATTTTCGGCGATGGTGGAGAGCTTAGGGGATACGTTTCAGCTCACTGAGCAAGAGCCACAGGCGTCTGGGATCCTTTTCTTTTAGGCAGCCCAGACACTTCCCGAAGACCTTTCCTGCCCATGAGGCCTTTGACAAGGTCCTATCTAAGGAGTGGAAGGCACCGGGATAAGCGTTCCTTCCAAGTTTGGTTACTTGGACGGGAAATACCTCTTCTCGCAAAGTTAGGAGAAGTGGTCGATCCCACCGCTAGTTGATTCGCCTATCTCTCGCCTGGCTAAGCCTATTATGCTGCCTACGGCGGAGTCCTCCTATCTCACGGATTTCAAGGATCGAAAGGTCGAGGCGTTGGCGAAGACCGTTTTCGAGGCGGTTAGGTCGGCTCTTAAGCCTGTGTTTGCCTCTTCCCGGGTCAGTAAGGCTATTACTGACTGGGCAAAACGGTTACGAGGGGGAGTCCTTGAAGGGGCTTCTCCCGGGAATTTGCCAGGCACAGCACAGCAGATGCAGCCAAACAGGTGGCTCGGGCCTCTGCAGCATCAATGGCAACCTGCCGGAGCCTATGGTTAAAATCGTGGGATGTAGATGCTTCTTCAAAGGGGTCGTTAATCAATATGCCCTTTGGAGGATCTCGCCTTTTTGGCGCCGAGCTAGTCGGGCTCATCTCAGAGGGTCAATGGGCATTCTAAGCTGAATGTTCTTGCTCTCGTCAGATGGTGGCCCCCAGCCAGCATGTCCGCCTGGGAGGCCCAGGTCCCGTTGACTTCTACGGGTAAAAGGAGCTCGCTTTTGCCGCAGCAGAGACTTTTGCCCCTGTCGCCGAACGAGTTCTCGCAGGATGGAGAGGAAAGGTCCGCAGGAGCGGGTATAAAGGAAGAGGACTCCCTTTAAACCAAGGTCTCTTGGCGTGGGCCTCAGCCTACGAAGAGTTCCAAAAGCCCTCCGCATGAGGGACTGCCCCCACCTGTTTCCGGATAGGGTGGGGGGTCGGCTTCTCTAGTTCAGCCAGGTCTGGTCGACTCATGTCTCAAATACCTGGGTGCAGGAGGTCGTGTCCAGGGGCTATGCAATAAGTTCCTGATGCAACCACACGTCCGCCCTCTTTTTTTCGGCCCAGAACCCCGAGGGACCCAGGGAAAGCAGCAGCTATCCTCAAGGCGGTCCGCACTCTCTATTTTGCAGGGGGTGGTGCAAGCTCTCCCCGAGCATCACTGTGCGGGGTTCTACACTAATCCTTTGGTGGTCCCCGAAAAGGGTGGCTGTCTGTCCGATTGTGGCTCTAAAGAAATTGATCAAGTTGGTGGCGGTTCGTCATTTCCGCATGGAATCTGTACGACCGGTCATCGCATCCTTGGAGGCAGGGGAGTTCCTTTCCTCGATAGATATCCAGGACGCATATTTACAAATCCCCATTCATCAGGCGCACCAGCGCTTCCTCCGATTCGGGCACTGGATCGGATGGTTTCCAGTTCACGGTCTTAGCCGCAGTAATGGCATTCGTGCATTCCAGGGGGGTCGTTGCCATGCCATATCTGGACGACATCCTGGTAAAGCCCCGACCCAGCGGGACAACCTGGAGAGCCTGCAGATTGCCTTGGGCACTCTTCCAGGTTTGGCTGGCTGATTTATTACAAGAGGTCATCTCTTGTGCCAGCACAATGCATGGTGTACCTGGGGATGTGCTTCGACACGATTCTGGGTCGAGTGGCTCACCCGGAGGCAAAACACCAGCTGCTGCAGAAGCAAGTACTGTCCCTTCTATCACGGCAACTGGTGGCGATCCGCCATGCAATGAAGGTCTTGGGCCTAACGGTCTCGTTTTCTGAGGCGGTTTCATTTGCCCAGTTTGGGTTGGCACGATCCCTCGATCGGAAGATAAGCATTCCACCTGGGGTTCAGCAGTCACTCCAGTGATGGTTGGACTTGCCACGCATTCAGCAGGGCTGGTCGTTCCTGCGCCTGCAATGGCAGGTGCTGGCTACAGACGCCAGCATGTCAGGCTGAGGGTGCGCGCTGGGGGATCCGGTGGCACAAGGAACCTGGTCCAGGCAGGAATCCGGTCTCTATATAAATGTATTGGAGCTGCAAGCAGTAGTCCGGACCTTGCAGTTCTTTGCACATCGGCTGGAGGGAATGCCAGTGCGACCGCGGTGGCTTACATAAGCCATCAGGGCTGGACCTGCAGCAAAGGAGTCACTGGATCCGATGGCATCCCGCTTCAGACAGAAGCTTCCAGCCTAGCTGGCCAGGTCAAGGGATCCCAGAGCACTAGCAGCAGATGCGCTAATGGCTCCCCGGACGGGTTGTCATTACCCCTAGGTCTTCCCGCAAACTCCTCATTTCCCGGCTGCTCTGGAGAAACAGGAAGGAGGGCTACCTGTGATTCTCTTAGTCCCAGATTGACCGCAAGAAACATGGTATGCGGAACTCGTGGACCTGGTAGCAGTCGTGCCCTGGTGGTACCCCTGCGAAAAGATCTGCTCTCTCAGGGTCCCCTCTACCACCAGAATTTGGCTACGCTGCATTGGATGGCGTGGCGGTTGAGGCCACGGTACTGAGGGTTTCTCAGACCCAGTTATTCCAACAATGATTAGGGCTAGAAAGCCGTCGTCATTGAAAGTATTTCACCGGGTAATTCCAAAGAACGAACACTAGAATATGGTGTGCTGTATTGTCAGCTTGCTCACTTCACTACCACTGACGAGGGCTCTGTGCAGCCAATACGTGTCTGGTTAGAGATGGGTACACCTGGCAATTTTAAATATGACTAAATAGAGAGGATTACAAATTTTGCTCTGCAGGCAAGCGTGGATTACACTTTTTCCTGCATGGAATTTTTTACCATATCACCAGGTGTGGAAAACATTCCTTCGCTGGTGCGAGCAGAGGGGGGCACACCCGAGGCATTTCTCGTTGGCTCGCCTCCTTGTCTTTTCTCCAGGACGGGTTGGACTTGGGCCTGAGCCTCAGCTCCCTTAAGGGATAGGTTCCGGCCTTTTCGGTCTCCGATGCCACCCTGGGACCTAAAACGGGTTCTGGATGCCATACAGGCTCATCCGTTTGAACCATTAGTGGAGATATCGCGGCGGCTGATGTCCTGGGAGGTTGCCTTCCTGGTGGCGGTTACCTCTTCGCGCAGGGTGTCGGAGATTGAGGCTCTGTCGGCAAAACCACCTTTTACGGTTTTTCACCAGGATGGGGTGGTGCTGTGACCGGTGCGGTCTTTTCTCCCAAAGGTGGTGTCAACCTTCCACATTAATGAAGACCTTGTACTACCATCGTGTCCAGAGACTGTTCACCCTAGGGGACGGGCTCTGCATACCGTAGACCTAGTCCACGCCTGAGGACGTATTTGGACCAGACCGCGTCCTTCCGGCGCTCGGGTTCCCTGTTTGTGATACCGGATGGTCCGAGACGTGGTCTTGCAGCATCAAAAGTGACAGTTGCTCGCTGGTTTCGTTCGGCAGTGGTGGAGGCCTACCGGGTTAGAGGTTAGACACCGCAGTTTCCGGTGACGGCACACTCCGCCAGGGCACTGGGGGCTTCATGGGCGGTAAATCACGGGGCCTCAGTGTCACAAGTGTGTAGGGCGGCTTCCTGGGTATCCCTGCACGCCTTTTTCTAAATTTTATCAGATGCATACGTTTGCATCAGCCGACACTTGCTAGGTCAAAAGGTTTTACAGACGGCTGTAAACTGACCGCATGCGTTTTGATTTATTTGTACCCACCCTCGGGGACGGCTGTGGGACGTCCCACGGTCTTTGCTGTGTACCCCAATGACACGAGCGAGAAAAGAGGATTTTTTACTCACCGTAAAATCTCTTTCTCGTCTCGTCATTGGGGGACACAGCACCCACCCCTCTTTCTTTATATGACACAGTGGTGGTCCTGGTCGGACTCCGGATTCTGTAAGTCACACATGGTCATGTGTTTTTCATTACAGTTAAATTTTGTTGATGTGTCATATTGCTAACTATTGTTGTCTCTCGGTTCCCGCATGGCTACTCCAACTGCTGGCATGACAAACTGATTAGCCTGCTGTCGGCAGGAGGGATATAGCCAGAGGGCGGAGCTAACTTTTTGTGCTTAGTGTCGCCTCCTAGTGGCAGAAGCTATATCCCACGGTCTTTGCTGTGTCCCCCAATGACGAGACGAGAAAGAGATTTTACGGTGAGTAAAAAATCCTCTTTTTTATTGGTACCATTTTGGAGTATTTAAGAATTTTAAATACATTTATTGCGTTTTTGAGAGACAAAATAAGCAAAAGAATCAGGTGTTTTCAATTTATACAATTTTTTTTATATTAAAAGGGAAAAGTGCACAAAAGTTTTTTTTTTAAACTTTTTATATATTTTTTTTTACATGCAATTTTTTTTGCTTTTTTTTCCCTCTTTATGTCCCTTTAAGGGACTTTAACCTGCAATTAGAAGATCCGGAGGCCACTATTATACCTCTGGTTGCCATGACAACTCATCGGGCCTTTGCAATTTCTTGGCGTAGGGACGATGACATCACAGAGGGTGCTCCCTTCCTTTGTGAAGTCTGTAGATGCCTTGATCAACACTGATGACGGCATGTAAGGGTTTAATGGAGGGATCTGTGTTCTCTTTGATGCATACTATTGCAGCAGGTCTCCAGCTGTCAGTCATAATCCCCCCCCCCCCGATGCAGATGGCACAGGCTCCACTCCTGAGCTCGCCACAGTCATATGCCATAAACGTATGGCATTCCACAAGATTCTCTTCCACCCATGACATACGTATAGGGCGCGCATGCGCAGTACAGAACAGATAAAGGTAATACGCAGATCCTGTGACCCTTCTGCAGTGCTCGCTGCAGAATGGTTGCAGGAAAACCGCACAGAATGGAGTATGCTGCGATTTTTCTGCCTCAAGCAAAAAATTCCGCTTGTTTGCAGGAAGCAGCGGATCTCCATAGGGAGCTATGGGCGGTATTTGCTGCGGGATCCGGGGCAGCTGCCGGCCCCAGATTGTGCAAATCAAATCCACCCGTGTGCCAGAGCCCTCAGGCTGCAGCTTCTGCCATATTGCTAAGAGTGCGTTGAGGAGGTGTCTCTTGGGACATAACTATTCAGCCCAGGCATTATTTCCAGAGCGGTCCAATATAATCTGTTGCAATGCCTGAGGCCGCACTACTGGGGGATTCTGATAACAACGGGTCCTCGGCGGATTCCATTAAAGGGGTTGTACTAGAATCACAACTATTCCCTATCCACCAGGGGTAATTGGCTGATCATGCAGGTCTCACCTTTGAGACCCCCACTGATCCTGAGAACAGGGGTCTCGTGTCCCCCTTCCCTCCTCACGGCACCCCCCACAGTGAGGCAGAGGATGATTGAAGCGCTAGTCGTACAAGCCGGCTGTCACTCCATTCACTTTCAGTAGGATTGCAGAGGGAGACAAGCAGCGGGCACTCGAGTATTTCTGACAGTCCTATTGAAATGAATGAAGCCCCGCCGACCGCATATGCTCAGCCAGCGCGCCATTCTTTATGATGTCACTGTGGGGGAATGAAGCGACCTTGCAGCGACAAGAGCATGGTCACATGGGATCAGCAAGTTATTCCCTATCCTGTGGATGGGGGATAACTTGTGGTTCTGCCATGACCCCTTTAAGGTGCACGTCATCATGGAGACCTGGTGCGCACACAAATTATGGACTACATCAGCGCTTTCAAGCTCAGTAGGATGTAGATGGTGATTTGAATGCAAAGAAGATCTGCAGCTTCTGCAGTCAGAAGAGGACATGTTATCAGAAAGTCTCAGTAGTGCAGCCTCCGGCGTTGGGCCTGTAACAAACATTCCCAGATCCATATTTCTAATGTACACAAAGCCGTCTCTGTGTTTCTCTTATAACTGTTAGCGGTACTAGAAGGTGAAAACCTAAAGGCTGCAATGCCTTCGTCCCCATGACAACACTTACTGTTCTGAGCCCTGGCTTTCTTCGGGCTTGACGTTGGACATTGCTTGGATTCACGTCACTCCAAATATAAACATCTTGATAGTCTTAACCCTTTCCTGCTGCTGCCCTTTTTATTTTTTGGGGCATTTTTATCTTTTCCTCTCCACTTTCGAATAACCCTACCTTTTTCATGTTACGGTGACGTGGCCACACGAGGCTTGGTTATTGCAGAACAGGTTGTATTTCCAAAAATACCATATCGACCCCAGTAGTAAAAGTGACCCCCACATTAGCCCCAGTAGTACGGTAGTAGAGCCCCATGAAATCGATATACTTACCTTCTCCTCCTGGTCATCTGAGCTCTGCTGCTCCTTCCCTTCTCTGCACTGCTGCCGGAGGAAGGGTGTGCACCTACAGCAGCGTCTCCTCCCTTCTTCTCTTCAATTGTGGAACCCAAGAGGAGAGGTCAGGAAAGGAGGGGAGGAAGATCCCGGATGCACACACTGCCGAAAGTGCGTGCATCCACTGCTGCGCTGTACGCAGAGTGATTACCAGTCAGGACTGTCCCGCCTAAATCGGGGCGTCTGGTCACCTTAGTGTAAGTGGTACCACAGCCAGAGCACATTGCCAATGGCTGTATATCCATAACAATAAAAACCAGCAAGCACACACTAAGGACCTATACAATAGATTTTCACTTTTTTGCATCATATCTCCAGATGAGGACATAGATGGCAGCGCAATGTTTCAGTCAAGACTCAAGACCCTTTATTAAGCTAATGAAGCTTGGGACATTTGGTCCATATTGCATAATACATGAACGATGCACATCAGAGGGATTTAACGCTTTGCAATCCAATTTTGGATTCAGGGTTTCCTAGGGGTTTTTCTCTTTCTACCATTATACAATGGCGCCATCTGCTGGCTAGTATGGGACATGCTGGAGAGGCCCCTGACAACAGTGCGGCCAGTAATATACAGTAAGAATACCCTGCCGGACGTCTTCCGACATCGGAGCAGTACAGCCTTCAATCAGAATGTCTGAAGATGTCAGACAGTGAATTGGAAAGGGCTAAAGGGGTTTCACCTCCGGGGATATTCGTCCCTTACCCATATGATAAGTAAGTGTCTCATCTGGAACCCCCAGCCATAATAAAGAACAGAGCCCCCAAATACCCCATGTAAATGCACACATGTGACTGTCACCCCATTCACTTCTATGGGACAGAGAGCGATTGCTGAGCGCCTAAGACTTCGCCTGTCCCATAGAAGTGAATAGAGTCGCGGTTACATGTGTGCATTCACATGGGGCATTTGGGGGCTCTGGTCTCGGGATTGCGGGGGGGGGGGGGTCCCAGCTATCTGGACCCCCAGAGAGCAGATATTTATTAATGTCTTCAGAGGGAAAACCACTGTGATAAGGTAATGGCCGATATATGGAAACAGATCAAGAACCGGCTGATCCTTGCAGGGAAACAAACTAGACAGAAAACGAGGACTCAGAAACCTTTAAAGGGGTTTTAGGTAGAAATACTATAAATGTCTGTCCGGGCTCGGCTTCCCCGAGTAAAATCTGTTATTTACCGAGGAGACGGCCTCCCACCACCCCCGGACAACACCCAAAGTGCATACAGAGTGACCTGCCTTTCTCTCTTCTCTCTCCTGCAGGTACGGCGACGACCACTTATAGTAATATATTTACATGTAGTGATTGTGGGAAAGGCTTCCCCTTTAAATCCAAGCTTATTCGCCACAGAAGGACTCACACGGGAGAAGCGCCGTATTCATGTACCGACTGCGGAAAACACTTTAAGCATAAGACTTCGCTGATCGACCACCAGAGAATCCACACGGGGGAGAAGCCGTTCGCCTGCTCCTATTGCGGACAGCGATTTGCACATAGATCCACCGTTCTAGACCACGAGAGGACTCACACGGGCAGTAAGCCCTTCTCCTGCTCCGAGTGTGGCCAGAGCTTCACCATGAGATCCACTTACGTCAACCACATGAGACTTCACACCGGCGAGAAGCCGTTTTCTTGCTCCGATTGCGGTAAATGCTTCGCACAAAAGTCTGCCCACGACAAGCACCGCTACCTGCACACGGGAGAGAAGCCTTTCCCTTGTGCCGAATGCGGGAAGAGTTTTTCGGGGAGGTCGCTTCTTGCAGAGCATGAGAGGACTCACACCGGGGAACGGCCATTTTCATGTTCTGAATGCGGCAAATCGTTTTCCCACAGGTCTACCCTCACCACACATAAGCTGACGCACACGGGGCTGAAGATGTTCTCCTGCTCTCGGTGCGACAAGTCCTTCACCACCAAAAAAGCTCTTGCAAGACATTGGCCAACCCATGGGGCAGACAAGTGATTTCCATCTTACGAGTACGGTAAAAACTGGAATCGGTGGGGTGAGGGGTGGAGTCTGCTGCAACCCGAAATGTCGCATCCAAGATGGAGTCTACAACAGTTCTGAACGTGTTCAAGATCCATGGAAAGTTCGATGAACATCACTGCCACATGGCCAATACTCTTATTTACAGGAGAGAGGGCTATGAAAAACTTGGTAGGTGCAGACTAAAGCCAAAATAGAGGCAGTGACCCGTTACGGAAATGAGGACCACGGTCACTTTGCTGCCAGTTCCCGCAATTAGCTCCTTTAGAAATGTTTGCATAAGTTTTAGTTCTCACAGCGGCTCGTATCGGTTTCATCCAACCAAAATCCTTGTACCGTAAGTGTGTGCGGCCTCTAAGCTCAACTGTGTATAGTCCAGGCTTCTGCTCTCGGTATCTGGGACTGGAATGGTAGCCGCAGTATTGGCTCTCTTGGGTTTGTCATCTGGACTTTCAAAGAGCCTGCCCTCATTCCTCCTTTAGCTCTTCCCGGCTGTCATTCTCGATCAGAGTGATTCATTAACCCCTTAGTGACCATCTTCTGCGCACAATAGCTTTTTTATTTTTCCATCGACATAGTTGTGTGAGGACTCATTTTTTGCGGGACGTCCTGTAGTTTGCGTTGGTTCCATTTTGGAATACATATGGCTTTTTGATCGCTTTTTATTGCATTTTTTTCTTGGAGACATGGTAACCAAAAAAAGTGCATTTCTGGCATTCTTTAATTTTTTTTCTGATGACGTTCATCTTGCGGGGTAAATAATGCGTTACTTTTGATCGATCAGACTTTTACGGACGCAGCAATACGAAATATGTATTTTGGTTTTATTTAGGTTCTTTTATTATTAATGGCAAAAGACGTTTTCAAACGTTGTTTACTTTTTTAAATATAATTAGTAAAACTTTATTGATCTAATTTTTACTCTTCTTCTTTTTTCTTTTTAGTCCCCAGAGGGGACAATAACGTGCGATGCCATAGCATTACATCATACTGCGATTGGGCAGGCATTCTATCAAGCCACCCCCCACAGCTCTCTGAAATCTCATCGCAGGCGTAAAAGACCCCCGAACATCATTCGGGGAATTTAAATGCTGCTGTCAGAATTGACAGCAACATTTAAAGGGTTAACAGCTCCGATGAGCTGCACGGCTTATCAAAGCTGTTTCCGCCTGGTGCCGGCTGTAAGAAACGTCCGGCAGCCACAATGTATGGAGGGAGATCACCCCGCCATCTCCCTTCATAGATGTCCTGCAGCTGCAGGACATAAAAACACGATAGGCCGGTCACTAAGGGGTTAAAGGAGTGGTCACCTCTTAAAGATTTATGGTATATCCACAGGAAATGCAATAAATGTGCACCTATTGGACCCACACCTACCTGACCAGACCCCTGTCCACAGTATCCAAGATGTGTCTGAATGGAGAGGTGGCCGGGATGCAGTCAAGATTGTGCTGTTTCTGTAACGCCCATAGAAGTGAATACAAATAACGGAAACGGCATAGAACAGCGCCCCCTGCCATTTCCGTAATTCCACAGTGGATACGAGGGAAAAAAAGCATGAGATGTTGGGCAGACCTGTTCGTCAGGCCAGTTGTATGGCCTATTAAAGGGCCACTCCAGCGAAGACACATTTTTCTATCCCTGCCCTCCCACCTGGTTGCCCGTCACACTCTGGACGTCTCCTATGTATATTGCAGCCACTTCCATGCAGTGCAGCCCCGTCTGATGCTTATTAGGCACCATCTTGATGCTGAGATTTCTCCCTGTTCACAATCCCATGATGCATCAGCACAGCATTATATGACCAGCTAGAGGTAGTACCACCTCTGCCTGCAAGGAGAACTCTGCCATTACCTTCTGTATTCTATATTCACCTAAATAGGCTGCAGACCTATAGGTATACAGTCAGGAGAATGAGCTATGATCTCCTCTATTACAACTCTGTGACAGTCTCTAATCATCAACGGTAACTGTGCTATAAGTTTGTGTGCCCCCTTCCCCCTATGAAAAGCTTGTGTCGCAATAGGGCCAACTTATATGAACTGGGTGGATAGCCAAATAATGAATGAGAAAAAATGTAATGGGAGTGGCCCCTTTAAAATTGTATTCTATCCTTGGCAATCGCTCTTCCATCTCAGCAGCGCCGCTTCATCTCCTGCCTTTTTCTTCCTATCCATTGTACTTTTGCAGAAGTCGCCTACCGATCCATGCTAGCATCGGCTACAGCTGTTCCAACACCCGTTCTAGAGTCGTGCCTACACTAGCACAACCCTGCCAGCAGAGGGTGTTGTTTGTTGTACATATTCTTCCACGTTCACCTTTGGCGGCATTATTTATTTATTTATTTCCTGGTGTTTCCGTAATCCCGTCCACGTCTCCACTCAGTCACAGCCGGGATGCAGCAGCCACCTCGCTGGGCGGGATGGCACAGGGTACCCCATTCTGGAGACAAGTGTGGGAGCTATATCTGACATTTATGGCATCTTCTGTGAATACTTTATATGTGTCTCTGGTGGGAATACCCCTTTAAATACATACTGGTAAAGCGTAACCTAATGCCAGGGAGGAGCCAGAGTGCCCAGAAGCATCACCCTAGATTATAATTGTAAGGTAACAAGAAGGAAGTAGCTAGTATTAACCTGGCAGCTTAAGAAAGACAAGACGTGGGGTTTTGTAATTTACAACTGAAGTGGATTATTGTTCAACTTGCAGGAAATGCATAAAAGTTAAATCTCTATCATATGTATTAAATCCCTTTTAAGATATAATATATCTAAAAAACTGATGAACCAATGAACCTAAATTGTATGACTCTACATAAGTATGAACTATTAGAACTATCAGGTACAAGTTAGCGGCCCATGACAAAGAAATATAATGTTTATATAATATACAAAGCTGACCCCACTTCTTACCTACAAACGGAGCTACCGCCCTGACAAGAGTGACCCCACTTCTCAGAGGCTATTTCTTATCTGCCCTCTATTGCACACTAGGCAAAATATCATACTTCGGTCACCATCTCACAAGAGAAACTTCCAGCGCATTTCTCCACTGACTCTATGGTTCATTCGGGGAAGATATTGGTCCTGAGTAATGACTACAGTGATACGCAACCCTAAAAACCCTCACAGTGGTTCAAACAACAGTTTCTCTTGGGGACTCAAGTTTGGCATTCTGCCTAGGGTGCAATAGTTTAGAGGTGAGGCATAGCCTCTAAGAAGTTGGGTCACCCTCGTCATGGCGGTAGCTCTGCTTGAAGGTATAGAGGAATAGGGCCAAAACAATTGAAAGTATAATAAGGCATCTGACCTTGCTTTCTCTGGAGGATGTGGCTGCTCGTCAGAGACGTGTATCCTGGAGAGTCATTTAATCAAAATCCTGAGTGACATAACCCTGGGAGTCACTTTGTCATTAGGGGGTACTAAGAGCAGAATGTTGGGGGGGAAAACTTTATTTTTTTTTCTTCCAATTTGCACCATAACATAACAAGATGTAATAAAGTGAAAAGTCTGAAAACTTTCCGAATGCGTGGTACCCTTAAAAGTCAATGGGAAAGAAAGGGCTTTGCTAAAAAAAGAAGTTCAAACCCTGTTGAACTATTCCACCTGACAGAGAGAGCGCCACGCCTTGGAGAAATGCTCACAATCGGACGGAACTCGACGTACAGAGAATTAGGTTCTGAACATTCAGTTTTAATGTCCAACAATTAAACATCTCTTGTGGCCCAAAGTAATGGGGCCACCATGTTGGACAATGCAGTCATTGGTGGGATGTGGTCTTGAGTGCTGCAAGATTGACCCAGGGTAGCGTTGACCATGTAGTATTGATCAGAGGCCATTAGAGCGATCACTTCCACATGGGGAAAGATTTGGGGATTGTGCTGGCCATGGAATCGCCTGGAGACCTTGCAAAGCCGCCTGTGGATGGTCACTGTGTGGGACCGCATGTTATCCTGCCGGAAAATGGTGTTGGGTGCACCCTGAAGATATGATAGCATGATGGGCTGCGGCATCTTATCAACATGACGGCGTGCCATCAATGTGCCCCTGATGAGTCCTAGAGGGGACTGGCTGTGATGCTGATGGCACCCAAACCTGTAACTCCCCATTGATGAGCGCTGTGGTACTCCAGAAGATCAGCCCGATTGCCACATCACCTCCCGCCCCTCACTCAGCAATCATCATTAAGACTTAATCTCCAGTCATTGCTGACCACCACACCGTGCCATTCGTCATGCCACATCGTTCTGGAGCGGCTACAGTGCACACGCTCAGTAGTGCCGTGTGAGGGGCAATCTTGGCTGCCTCAGCGGATCTGCGGTCGTTATTGATATTGGAGCATCCAGATCCGTCCGTACACTCCGCAAAATAACGCCAACTCTGGAGCCGCTCCAGCATGACGCCGGATGCATCAATCTGTGTTGTGGTGTTCGTCTCTGTGCCAGTCTCGCAACAATGTTGCACATCTCGTTTTGCTGGCTACAAATTCAACCCTCTGTTGTCACATCCCATGGAGTTACAACACAAAGACCAGCCGGCTGTATGTAGCCCTACGATAAACCCTTCAGTATACGCATCCGTTTGATGAAATGACTCGCTGGCATCCTCACTCCTTTGTCCAGACGCAAAGCAGTTTCCGTGGACATGCCCATGTTGTCCAAATTAGCATCACAGACTGGATTTCCCCACTTTTCACACTCCCAGATCCCAAACTGCATCAGTTTGCATGACTTGTGTGTCTGAACATACCCTTACATTTTCATCATGCTGCAGCAGCCTTCATGGTGCATCGCTTTCTCTATGGGGTGTTGTATTGGGAAACCAGGTCCCCGCTGTACCCCCAAGTCAAGGGCCAAACATCTCCCAAGACGTCTCCCATCTAGAACAGGGGTACAATAAAAGCAAAATGACTGCTAATTTCTTCTTGGGTCTCTCTGTTCTTCCTTGGAATAAACCATGTGTCCAATAGTATGTGAACCTCTAACCATCAACCCTATATGAGTTTATTGGGCTCCATCTGCAGCTGTAACAGTGTCCATTCTTCTTGGAAGCTTCTCCATACAAACATGTTTCTACTGCTCCAAAGGTCAATGACGACGTGCTTTACACCAGTACAGCTGAATCCTGGCATTGAGCATGCTCATCTTAGCCTTGTGTGCAGCTGCTCAACTGTAGAAACCCATTTTATGAAGCTGCGGCCACTCGGCTCCTGTTTGGATGCCACTAAGAGGTGATGGGACCAAGTGCGTGCCAGATTTGTGCGTCTCCCATAATATATTTGTCGCCACTCATTCCGAGGAACTTAAAGGGGTTGTCCCGCGGCAGCAAGTGGGTCTATACACTTCTGTATGGCCATAATAATGCACTTTGTAATGTACATTGTGCATTAATTATGAGCCATACAGAAGTTATAAAAAGTTTTATACTTACCTGCTCCGTTGCTAGCGTCCTCGTCTCCATGGTGCCGACTAATTTTCAGCCTCCGATGGCCAAATTAGCCGCGCTTGCGCAGTCCAGGTCTTCTCCTGTTCTCTATGGGGCTCCGTGTAGCTCCGCCCCGTCACGTGCCGATTCCAGCCAATCAGGAGGCTGGAATCGGCAATGGACCGCACAGAAGAGCTGCGGTCCACGGAGGTAGAGGATCCCGGCGGCCATCTTCACCGGTAAGTATAGAAGTCACCGGAGCGCGGGGATTAAGGTAAGCGCTCCGGTAAGCTTTCCTTAGGTCCCTGCATCGGGGTTGTCTCGCGCCGAATGGGGGGGGGGGTTGAAAAAAAAAAAAACCCGTTTCGGCGCGGGACAACCCCTTTAAGCGATACTTATCAGCACCATCTTTTGTTGTATCGCTCACTACAGAGCTCCATACTGCCTCTCCGGAAGTGACATCAGCCCAAGAACTGCGTCCAGCCGCATACATTGGGTTTCAACGGACGAGCAGTAGAAATGTGTTCTTGGGGAAGCAGCTGGAGGCGAGGTGCGCACTTCACTTCTCGTGTGTGAGAGTTCAGGCGCAACTTGCATTGGACAACACACGGACGCCTGTCTATGTGCTGTCTGATTTAGAGCTCATAGACTCACATTAGCATGTCCTACTTCTCCACTGACATCGCCAGGAGTAGGACATGGGTCTATGTGAAAAAAAACTTCAATCTGCATAGCCCCATAGGCTTTAATGTGGCCGTCTGATGCCCGTGAGTTAATAAGGACAGCACATGCCCCAAATACGCTAGTCTACCGGGAGGTCTTAGGCCAAAGTTATGCAGCAACTTTTGGCCATAGCTCTGCAACCTCCCGCTGTCCTTGAGATAAATGGGTCAGGAAGGGTACGTTTCTCCTTGGGGAGAGCACCTATTGAAGAGACTTATAAGGCCATGTTTGCTCCTCTGGGAAATTTATGCAAATAGCAAGATTAAACCGTTCCTCTCCAGCGCCACCTGGGGGAAGGAAGCATTCTTGCAAGTCAGGCCTTTTAACAAACCTTGTAACAAGGACTTGGAATATAAGCCAGAGTCTTCTCCAGAAGGAAAAGACCACCATGTACAGACAGACTGTTTGTTTTGGGGTATTTACCCCCCACCAGTGTGCAGTAGGTTCGCTGGCTTGGCTGGTGAGAGGTATTTGTCGTGTGAGTTGTGTCAGCTTCCACCGTGACTCCATTGAACTCAATGACAGAGTGAGGTCGCAGGGGTACACAGACATTTTGGGTTGTATGTCCAAAGTCGTCATGTAGCTCAAGCCTGAACCTGACTCCCTAATCGGGGACAGGAGCACGAGGGCCGCAGTAACCAAATACATCCAATGCCATCACTTACTATGGTGGAAAACCTCTTTAAATGCTATTACTGAGAAACTTTAGTACAAGTCCAGACATCTGATCCTGGGCGGCCGAGCTTCCTCATACCACTCTGGGAAGATTCATAAGAAACCTATCAAACTGGTATCGCTGTATCATTATATTTACATGGAAATCGGGTATATGATCACCAGCCGTTCCCCGGGCCGCAAGGGGGGGGGGGGGGAGAACTTCTCAATGATTCCATTACAAAGAAGTTATATAGATATAGAGATACGATACTGGCACTGGGCAGCCGAGCTTCCTGCTGCTGTACTGGGAAGACTCCTTATCAACAATCTACCAAACCAGCATCACTAGAACAGCAAATTTACTTGGAAGCTGAAGACGTGAAGGACATTTACAGTCTAAGTCATGGGTCCCGGTGCAAAAGTTCAGCTTGCCCCCCCCCCTCCAAACAACAGAAGCCCATCCTGTCCATCAACTATTTTCATCCCCACCTACGGTGCCAATGTAGCTGTAGGAGGACAGGACAAGTCCTATTCATTAATGGCACCCTTCTATTGCAGGGGTCCCCAACTCCAGTCCTCAGGGACCACCAACAGGTCATGTTTTCAGGATCTCCTATAGAGAGAACACCTGTGGCAATGTCTGAGGCGCCAACAATAATTACATCACTTGTGCAACACTGAGGAAATCCTGAAAACCTGACCTGTTGGTGGTCCCTGAGGACTGGAGTTGGGGAACACTGCCCTAGGGTATAGAGTTCCAATCAAAATTATCTCCAAACTTTCAGCCGTTTGCAAAAAAACCCCACAAGAATTCAACTAGCTGAACACGACTAATACAAGCGGTTTCTTGAAATTTGCCACAAAATGCCACTTTTACTGACTCCTGCAGTCTCAGAATCACCCCCCCCCCCCCCCCCCCCGCCATGACCGGCGTCTTCAGTACTTCGTACGGAACCTTTTGCTGTTCTCACCGTCTGCAGACGTGATGTATAACCAGCTGGTCAGCAGCTTCTGCCAGCGTTCCTTAGGGGTCTTACCCCGTTCCTCATGGCCAGCGGCCTCCAGGTCAGTAATATTCTTGGGTTTGTGTGCAGCCGTCTTCTTCACATCCCATTTTTTTCTATGGTGTTCAAGTCAGGTGACTACAACGGCCCCTCCAGAGTCTTCCAGGACTTCTTCTGAAACCAAACCTTGGTGGACTGTGAGGTCTGCTTGGGATCACCGCCCTGGTGGAAAGTCCAATGATGGCAAAGATTCAGCGTCGTCACAAAAGGCGTTTTCTAGGATTTCCTGATACTTCATTGGATCCGTCTTGCCCTCCTCACAATGCAGGTTTCCACCGTCCGACCATCATCAGCGACCGCCATGCTTCATTCTAGGCAGAGGGTTCTTCTCAGTAAATGTATATACCAGCTCACCAATTCATATAGTCATTGTGTAGACGATGACCAAGGACACATTTTCTGTGATTTGGAGGGGGGGGGGGGTTGAGCACCATGTATCGTATTGAATTGTTATTTTAAGATTTTTCTAAAACAAAAAAAAACAATCATTTTTTTAATTAACTCCTAAGATGCTGGATGATCTGCTTGTGTTCTTCTCCAGACACACCGCTGATTCAGAGGCCCAAAAAGTTCCACTTTTTTCCATCGCTCCACAAAACAGAATCCCCAAACTTCTTGTGTTATCACCAGATCTTGCTGCAGGTCTTTTGCAGTCACCGGAGGGGTGCTGACCACCTGCCCCCTCAGGAATGGTAAAGAACAAAACACAGCAACTCTGGCATTTTTCCTGTGTGTTACAGGGGTATTCTCATCTCGGAAATCCTATTACAATGTGTTTGAAATCACAAATCCCGTAAGATGTTTAACTAAATGCTCCGCTCTCCAGATGTTGCAGATATTAATTCCGCTGGTTGTTTTCTGCTCGTCACATCCAGCACCGCGCTACACCCCAGGCGATCGTGTTTGGTATCCACGTGTCATCAACTTGGATCCCTGGCTACCTGGGTGGATATATGAGGAAAGATACTACCAACAGGGCACACGAGTGCGATCCCTCCCCTAGAAGTTGGCAGAGGGAAGGAAACTTTTTCTGTGTAATTGTAACGTTGATTTAAGTAAGTTGGGCTACCTCTGGCTTGGATACAAGATGTGATACGGGTGGGCATGGAGGCTCTAGTACCTTGTTGTATCACCTCTAGCTTGGATACAAGATGTGATACAGGCAGGCATGGAGGCTCTAGTACCTTGTTGTATCACCTCTAGCTTGGATACAAGATGTGATACAGGCAGGCATGGAGGCTCTAGTACCTTGTTGTACCACCTCTAGCTTGGATATGAGATGTGATACAGGTGGGCATGGAGGCTCTAGTACCCTGTTGTACCACCTCTAGCTTGGATACAAGATGTGATACGGGCGGGCATGGAGGCTCTAGTACCCTGTTGTACCACCTCTAACTTGGATACTAGATGTCATACGGGCGGGCATGGAGGCTCTAGTACCCTGTTGTACTGCCTCTAGCTTGGATACAAGATGTGATAGAGGCGGGCATGGAGGCTCTAGTACCTGTTGTACCACCTCTAGCTTGGATACAAGACGAGATACGGCGGTCATGGAGGCTCTAGTACCCTGTTGTACCACCTCTAGCTTGGATACAAGACAAGATACGGCGGGCATGGAGTCTCTAGTATCCTGTTGTACCGCCGATAGCTTGGATACGAGACGTGATACGGCAGGCATGGGGGCTCTAGTACCCTGTTGTACCGCCTCTAGCTTGGATACAAGACCTGATAAGTGCAGGCATGGAGGCTTTAGTACCCTGTTGTACCGCCTCTAGCTTGGATACAAGACGTGATAAGTGCAGGCATGGAGGCTCTAGTACCCTGTTGTAGCATCTCTAGCTTGGATACAAGACGTGATACGGCGGGCATGGAGGCTCTAGTACCCTGTTATACTGACACTAGCTTGGATACAAAATGTGATACAGACGGACATGGTGGCTCTAGTACCCTGTTGTACTGCCTCTAGCTTGGATACAAGATGTGATACGGGTGGGCATGGAGGCTCTAGTACCCTGTTGTACCGCCTCTAGCTTGGATACAAGATGTGATATTGGTAGGCATGGAGGCTCTAGTACCCTGTTGTATCTCCTCTAGCTTGGATACAAGATGTGATACAGGCGGACATGGAGGCTCTAGTACCCTGTTGTACCGCCTCTAGCTTGGATACAAGATGTGATATAGTCAGGCATGGAGGCTCTAGTACCCTGTTGTACCGCCTCTAGCTTGGATACAAGATGTGATACAGGCGGACATGGAGGCTCTAGTACCCTGTTGTACCGCCTCTAGCTTGGATACAAGATGTGATACAGGCGGACATGGAGGCTCTAGTACCCTGTTGTACCGCCTCTAGCTTGGATACAAGATGTGATACAGGCGGACATGGAGGCTCTAGTACCCTGTTGTACCGCCTCTAGCTTGGATACAAGATGTGATACAGGCGGACATGGAGGCTCTAGTACCCTGTTGTACCGCCTCTAGCTTGGATACAAGATGTGATACAGGCGGACATGGAGGCTCTAGTACCCTGTTGTACCGCCTCTAGCTTGGATACAAGATGTGATACGGGCGGGCATGGAGGCTCTAGTACCACTGTGCTCTGGGACCTAGTTCCATCAGTTTCCATGGCAACAGACAGTAAACAAGCGCAGGGCACAGGAATCAATATCTGGAGAACGGAGCATTTTGGAAATAAACATGAGTGAGTTTATTGTTTTGCGATTTCAAACACAGTATAATAGGCTTCCCGGATCGGAGCGCCCCTTTAACCCTCAATGCTCCAGAACATACAGTTACATCATGGAGTAGGATCGCCTCCTGCTCCAAACAATGCAGCTGTCAGCCACAATTACCAGGATCAGCGCTCACACCGATCACAGCTGTTAACTCTTTAAATGCCCTGACGGTAGTTTGGGACTGCCGAATGCCCCCCCCTCCCATCATGAGATTGTAAAGTGCCATGGCTTAATGAACTGCTGTCAGATGGCGGTATTACATTATACCGCGGCAGCGATCAGACCGACATACGTTCTCCTCTCGCTTTGTTGCTAGTAACATACACAAGTCCTGGCTCTTGGAAGTGAAAAAAGTGAACAATCTCGGCTATTGAATTAGTTAACCCCTCGCTCCCATCCAGCGGGGGTGCAGGGTCTCTATTAGTACCCCAGCCCACACTGCTGTGAACTCCCAGGGTGCATTGCGGTGCCTGTTAACCATTATCGCAGACATCCTGAGCTTGGACGGATTTGGTAGAAGTGCATTAATCTTCACGTTGGATAGAAATGTTATGTTCTGCAGATGTCCCGTTCTGCAGGCTCAGCTTTCCATACTAACACAGGAACCATCTGCATGAGGGGCTGCCAGCAGCAAAGTAACGACTGAGGGGTCTGCATCGTCCCACTACATACAGCATAACAAATCAGGTAACCGTGATTAAAAATGTCCCACCGTTTTGTGTATACAGCCCTCATACAGACACATGTGTTTCTATGGTTACTAGGAATTTTCAACTACAACTTCCCATTAACCATGTGTGATCTATAGGGCTATCCCAGCAGCCTCGCTGGGGCTGACATCTCCCAGCACTCCCTGCCTGTTCAGTGTCTGCATAGAGCCCAGCATTCTGAGTAGTGCTACCTGATACTGATGGCTCATCACTAGAGATGAGCGAACATACTCGTCCGAGCTTGATACTCGTTCGAGTATTAGCGTGTTCGAGATGCTCGTTACTCGTGACGAGTACCACGCGATGTTCTGGTTACTTTCACTTTCCTCTCTGAGACGTTAGCGCGCTTTTCTGGCCAATTGAAAGACAGGGAAGGCATTACAACTTCCCCCTGCGACGTTCAAGCCCTATACCACCCCCCTGCAGTGAGTGGCTGTCGAGATCAGGTGTCACCCGAGTATATAAATCGGCCCCTCCCGCGGCTCGCCACAGATACATTCTGACAGAGATCAGGGACAGTGCTGCTGGTGCCGGAGCTGCTATAGGGAGAGTGTTAGGAGTATTTTAGGCTTCAAGAACCCCAACGGTCCTTCTTAGGGCCACATCTAACCGTGTGCAGTAGTGTGGAGGCTGCTTTTTGCAGTGTTGCACTTTTTTTATTTTTGTATATGGGCCGTGCAGAGCATTGCGCCCTGCAGTAATTAGACATAGTGCAGGGCCAGTAGTGGTGAGGCAGGGACAGAAGACATATTTATTGAATATAGGCAGTGGGCCTTTCCAAAAACATTTGGGGAAAAAAATCTATTTGGGCTGCCTGTGACTGTCCTCAGTGTACTGGGTCTGTGCTGGGGGTAGTTGTCCTAATTCATACGCAGCCAGCTAAGTGTTACAGCAGGCTTACGCAAAATTCTTTCCTTCCTCTGCTGTGCGTTCCGTAAGTGAAGTCAGCCTCCAACCACAGGCCAATAAGCGGCACATTTAATTACAGCGTTCTGTTTCTGCACTACCGCTAATACACCATGCTGAGGGGTAGGGGTAGGCCTAGAGGACGTGGACGCGGGGCGAGGACGCGGAGGCCCAAGTCAGGGTGTGGGCACAGGCCGAGCCAGTGCGGTGGCCAGGGGTAGAGGCAGGGCCAGACCGAATAATCCACCAACTGTTTCCCAAAGCGCCCCCTCGCGCCATGCCACCCTGCAAAGGTCAAGGTGCTCTACGGTGTGGCAGTTTTTCACAGAGACGCCTGACGACCGACGAACAGTGGTGTGCAACCTTTGTCGCGCCAAGATCAGCTGGGGAGGCACCACCACCAGCCTCATCACCACCAGCATGCGCAGGCATATGATGGCCAAGCACCCCACAAGGTGGGACGATGCCCGTTCACCGCCTCCGGTTTGCACCACTGCCTCTCCCCCTGTGCCCCAACCTGCCACTGAGATCCAACCCCCCTCTGAGGACACAGGCACTACCGTCTCCTGGCCTGCACCCACACCCTCACCTCCGCTGTCCTCGGCCCCATCCAGCAATGTCTCTCAGCGCAGCGTCCAGACGTCGCTAGAGCCACTGTTTGAGCGCAAGCGCAAGTCGCCGCCACGCACCCGCACGCTCAATCGTTAAACGTGCACATTGCCAAATTGATCAGCCTTGAGATGCTGCCGTATAGGCTTGTGGAAACGGAGGCTTTCAAAGGTATGATGGCGGCGGCAGCCCCACGCTACTCGGTTCCCAGTTGCCACTACTTTTCCCGATGTGCCGTCCCACCCCTGCACGACCACGTCTCCCGCAACATTGTACGCGCCCTCACCAACGCGGTTACTGCCAAGGTCCACTTAACAACGGACACGTGGACAAGCACAGGCGGGCAGGGCCACTATATCTCCCTGACGGCACATTGGGTGAATTTAGTGGAGGCTGGGACCGAGTCAGAGCCTGGGACCACTCACGTCCTACCCACCCCCCGAATTGCGTGCCCCAGCTCGGTGCTGGTATCTGTGGCGGTGTATGCTTCCTCCACTAAACCACCCTCCTCCTCCTCCTCCAACGCAACCTCTGTCTCGCAATCAAGATGTGTCAGCAGCAGCACGTCGCCAGCAGTCGGTGTCGCGCGGCGTGGCAGCACAGCGGTGGGCAAGCGTCAGCAGGCCGTGCTGAAACTACTCAGCTTAGGCGATAAGAGGCACACAGCCCACGAACTGCTGCAGGGTCTGACAGAGCAGACCGACCGCTGGCTTGCGCCGCTGAGCCTCCAACCGGGCATGGTCGTGTGTGACAACGGCCATAACCTGGTGGCGGCTCTGCAGCTCGGCAGCCTCACGCACGTGCCATGCCTGGCCCATGTCTTTAATTTGGTGGTTCAGCGCTTTCTGAAAAGCTACCCACACTTGTCATATCTGCTCGGAAAGGTGCGCCGGGTCAGCGCACATTTCCGCAACTCCAAGACGGACGCTGCCACCCTGCGGACCCTGCAACATCGGTTTAATCTGCCAGTGCACCGACTGCTGTGCAACGTGCCCACACGGTGGAACTCTACGCTCCACATGTTGGCCAGACTGTATGAGCAGCGTAGAGCTATAGTGGAATACCAACTCCAACATGGGCGGCGCAGTGGGAGTCAGCCTCCTCAATTCTTTACAGAAGAGTGGGCCTGGTTGGCAGCCATCTACCACGTCCTTGGAAACTTTGAGGAGTCTACCCACATGGTGAGCGGGGATGCTGCAATCATTAGCGTCACCATTCCTCTGCTATGCCTCTTGAGAAGTTCCCTGCAAAGCATAAAGGCAGACGCTTTGGAATCAGAAACAGAGGCGGGGGAAGACAGTATGTCGCTGGATAGTCAGAGCACCCTCATGTCTATATCTCAGCGCGTTGAGGAGGGGGAGGAGCATGAGGAGGATGAGGAGGAGGGGGAAGAGACAGCTTGGCCCACTGCTGAGGGTACCCATGCTGCTTGCCTGTCATCCTTTCAGCGTGTATGGCCGGAGGAGGATCCTGAAAGTGATCTTCCTAGTGAGGACAGCCATGTGTTGCGTACAGGTACCCTGGCACACATGGCTGACTTCATATTAGGATGCCTTTCTCGTGACCCTCGCGTTACACGCATTCTGGCCACTACGGATTACTGGGTGTACACACTGCTCGACCCACGGTATAAGGAGAACCTTTCCACTCTCATTCCCGAAGAGGAAAGGGGTTCGAGAATGATGCTATACAACAGGGCCCTGGTGGACAAACTGATGGTAAACTTCCCATCTGACAGCGCTAGTGGCAGAAGGCGCAGTTCCGAGGGCCAGGTAGTAGGGGAGGCGCAGAGATCAGGCAGCATGTACAGCACAGGCAGGGGAACACTCTCCAAGGCCTTTGCTAGCTTTATGGCTCCCCAGCAAGACTGTGTCACCGCTCCCCAGTCAAGGCTAAGTTGGCGGGAGCACTGTAAAAGGATGGTGAGGGAGTACGTAGCCGATCGCACGACCGTCCACCGTGACGCCTCTGCCCCCTACAACTACTGGGTGTCGAAGCTGGACACGTGGCCTGAACTGGCGCTGTATGCCCTGGAGGCGCTTGCTTGTCCTGCGGCTAGCGTCTTGTCAGAGAGGGTGTTTAGTGCGGCTGGGGGAATCATCACAGATAAGCGTACCCGCCTGTCAACCGACAGTGCCGACAGGCTTACACTCATCAAGATGAACAAAGGCTGGATTTCCCCAGACTTCTCTTCTCCACCAGCGGACAGCAGCGATACCTAAACAATACGTAGGCTGCACCCGCGGATGGAAGCATCGTTCTCTCTCACCATCAAAAACGGGGACCTTTTAGCTTCATGAATCTGTGTATAATATTCATCCTCCTCCTCCTGCTCCTCCTCCTGAAACCTCACGTAATCACGCCGAACGGGCAATTTTTCCTAGGCCCACAAGGCTCACTCATATAATTTTTGTAAACAATTTTTATACGTTTCAATGCTCATTAAAGCGTTGAAACTTTCACCTCAACCAATTTTTATTTTAACTGGGCTGCCTCCAGGCCTAGTTACAAATTAAGCCACATTAACCAAAGCGATTAATGGGTTTCACCTGCCCTCTTGGTTGGGCATGGGCAATTTTTCTGAGGTACATTAGTACTGTTGGTACACCAATTTTCTGGGGCCCTCGCCTACAGTGTAATCCAATTAATTTTTTGCCCACCTGCATTACAGCTGACGTTACATCAGCTGTGCTGGGCAATGCAATGGGATATATTTATGTACCGCCGGTGGCTTCCTGGCACCCACCCATGCTGTGGGTCCACAGGGAGTTGTAACTACATGTGTCCACTTCTAAAGAACCCCAGTCTGACTGGGGCATGCAGTGTGGGCCGAAGCCCACCTGCATTAAACATGACATTACCTCAGCTGTGATGGGCACTGCAATGGGATATATTTATGTGCCGCCGGTGGGTTCCAGGGAGCCACCCATGCTGTCGGTCCACAGGCACTTCACAATAGAGAGTTGTACCTGCCTGTGTCTATGAATTAAAAAGCCCGGTCAGGTTGGGGCATGCAGTGTGGGCCGAAGCCCACTTGCATTTAATCTGACGTTAGCTCTGCTGTCCAGGGCACTGCAACGGGATACATTTATGTACAGCCGGTGGGTTCCAGGGAGCCACCCATGCTGTGGGTGCACACGGAATTCCCATTGCGGAGTTGTACCTGCCTGTGACTATTTATAAAAAAACGCGGTCTGACTGGGGCATGCAGACACCTTGACAGAATGAATAGTGTGTGACACATAGGTTCCCCATTGCTATGCCCACGTGTGCAGCTCCTGATGGAGGTGGCACAGGATTATATTTCTCATTGCTTCTGTACAGCATTGTGGGCTATCGCCCCGCCCCTTTTAAAGAGGGTCGCTGCCTAGCCGTGCCAACCCTCTGCAGTGTGTGCCTGCGGTTCCTCCTCATGGCAGACGCACTTATAAATAGACATGAGGGTGGCGTGGCATGAGGGCAGCTGAAGGCTGCGCAGGGACACTTTGGTGTGCGCTGTGGACACTGGGTCGTGCGCGCGCGGGAGGGGGGGGGGTTGGGCAGCATGTTACCCAGGAGAAGTGGCAGCGGAGTGTCATGCAGGCAGTGATTGTGCTTTGTTGGAGGTAGTGTGGTGCTTAGCTAAGGTATGCATTGCTAATGAGGGCTTTTCAGAAGTAAAAGTTTTTGGGAGGGGGGGGGCACTCTTGCCGCTATTGTGGCTTAATAGTGGGACCTGGGAACTTGAGATGCAGCCCAACATGTAGCCCCTCGCCTGCCCTATCCGTTGCTGTGTCGTTCCCATCACTTTCTTGAATTGCCCAGATTTTCACAAATGAAAACCTTAGCGAGCATCGGCGAAATACAAAAATGCTCGAGTCGCCCATTGACTTCAATGGGGTTCGTTACTCGAAACGAACCCTCGAGCATTGCGGAAAGCTCGACTCGAGCAACGAGCACCCGAGCATTTTGGTGCTCGCTCATCTCTACTCATCACCCATCTTTGCATGCCAATCTGCCACGTTTCTGGTCTGGGAATAGTTGAGTAGATTTAGGCTCCATGCACACGGCATGAATCTAGTGCGAATATGAAGTCATTCACATGAATGATGCGTTTTACACGCAGATGCGAGGCATTTTTCGGGCAAAAAGGCCTGGCATCACTTCTGTCATAATAGCGGTCCTCTCGTGCATCAGTATCAGCAACTGTTTGATTTCAATGGGCACCATCACACGGCGTGCGGCGTCGCTGCGAGGGAAATAATCGCTCAGGTATGACTTCATTCAAAAAATGGAGTTCATATTTGCGTGAGTTTTGTGCGAGATTCGCGCTCGTCTGCGTGCGGCCTTAGTTCTCTTTCACTCAAGCGATTGCGATATCACCGCTACAAAATCGAGGCAATATAATAGCTCTGGTCTCGCGATTTTGAAAGCTTCTAATCTTAAAATCGCAAGTTCGTGCGTTGCGATGCGATAAACAGGAGGCTCCATAGGGAAGCATGGGAGCTAAAAAAAAATCAAAAAAAAATCGCGCATCGCATTTTTTTTTGCGCAATATAGCATTAGTGAAAACATCGCCGATGGGAAGGAAACCGTGGGAAAGCGCGGCTTCACTAACATGCATTTTGTAGCGCCATCACATTATCGGAAAATTTCTCTATTCTATATCCCGTGTGAAAGCGGCCTTAGGGTACCTTCACACTGGCGAGAAAATTGCACGATTTCCCAGCGCTGCGAGAGATCGCAAAATTATGAAGCCAATGGCTCCAGGCACATTTGCGATATTTTAACGCATGAAACAAAATCGCGGCATGTCCATTCTTTTTGCGATCTCGCCCACTGCTTCCAATGGGGCCACCAGCGGCAGCGGCACCAGCCCCATTGAAATCAATAGGAGATGCTCACGATCCTCTGGCTTTGCTGTGACAGCTGTGGCAGGGGACTCTCCACCCCATTGAAATCAATGGGAGAAGATCACTATCTCCTGCTGGGGTTGTGACAGCCACAGCGGGGGATTCCTTCAGCCCTGCAGGGATGGGAGGCTGCTTCCCTGGGGAGATGCCTTGCATCCAGGGCTTCAGAAGGACTGCGAGAGCGAGATTGGGGCGTCAATCACATCCCGACGTCGCTCTCACCAGTGTGCAGGAGACATTTGTGTATTTCCTGCCAAGCAAAGCTCATCACTATTCATCCCACTGCCTTACAAACTCATACTGGAGGATTGTTGGATCCAATTAGCTTTTTCTGGAACAAGGAAGGAACCACTTCGTTGTGGCGATAACGCCATTTACAAGAGATCCAATTGTCTCCCTGCCCCTCTGATACGCATCCTCCAGACCTGCCGACTGCGATTTCCCTCCACTGAGATGGGATTGTTGCTCATAGGTCTTTATCAAGCATGAGGTTAAAACGCTGTATGTTAACCCTATAACGACTGCCAATACATCTTTTGATGGCCTGCGGCATCGGGGTACGTGTCACGGGAGATCGTGGGGTGATCTTCATACACAAATCGTGGGTGCCAGCTGTTTCTTACAGCCGACACCCAGCGGCAACTGCTCCAACAAGCCGCGCGGCTCATCGGAACTCTTAACCCTTTTAATGCATCAGAATTTAAATCCCCCACAAAATATATCCCACAATGATTGGGGGTCCTGTATGCCCCCCTCTGATGAGATCGCAGGGAGCCATGGCAGAATGCCGATCAAGCCATACCGGTGCAGTATGATGTAATGCTATGGCATTACATCATACTTCAGGAGCGATCAGAGCACCACAAGTTGTGGTCCCCTCTGGGGACTAAAAAGAAAGTAAAAGTTAGAGCAATGAAGTTTTATGAATTATTAAAAAAAATAATAATAATAGTTTAAAAAATAACCCTTTTGCCATATTTATAATAAAACTAGCTTACCCGTCGCGCGTTGCTGCGAAGACAGACAGACATACATTCGTTTTTATATATCTAGATAACAACCAATCACAGCGCAGCTTTCATGTTACCTCAGTATAATATATAACAACCAATCACAGTGCAGCTTTCATGTTACCTCAGTGGTATAATATATAACAACCAATCACAGCGCAGCTTTCATGTTACCTCAGCAGTAAGAGAAATAACAACCAATCACAGCGCAACTTTTATTCTGCCTCAGCAATATAAAAAATAGCAACCAATCACAGCGCAGCTTTCATGTTACCTCTGCGGTATTATATATAGCAACTAATCACAGCGCAGCTTTCATGTTACCTCTGCGGTATTATATATAGCAACCAATCACAGCGCAGCTTTCATGTTACCTCAGCAGTATAAGAAATAGCAACCAATCACAGCGCAGCTTTCATGTTACCTCTGCGGTATTATATATAGCAACCAATCACAGCGCAGCTTTCATGTTACCTCAGTGGTATAATATATAACAACGAATCGCAGCACAGCTTTCATTTTACCTCAGCAGTATAAGAAATAGGAACCAATCACAGCGCAGCTTTCATGTTACCTCAGCAGTATAATATATAACAACCAATCACAGCACAGCTTTCATGTTACCTCAGCATTCTCAATATCCAGCAATTGTCTTGTGATACGTTCGGCGGATGCATCATTTTCTGGTTGAACACGCATCCCGTTGCTCGTAATGCCTTTTGCTTTCGTGCTTGAGATGGAAATCAAACGATCTATGTGGGGGGGGGCATAACTGTCGACGACGCTCGCACGCGCGCCACCTATCGTAGGATAGTTGTACTATGCCAGTAATCTTCCCAGGAGTGTACTCAGCAACTTCCCAAAGTCTCATGGCGATCGGATGAATGGTGTAGTAATGCATAAAGGACAGACAGACAGACATACATTTATATATATCAGGAAGTGAGAGAATTAGATTCCGTACGTAAAATTTAGATGCTAATTCTTTGGCGCTTACAATTGAATAATCGAGTTCGGACCCATTAGCTTTTCCCATTTATGACATAATCAATGCTTGTGCCAAATTTCATGTTTCTATGACACCGGCAAGTAAGAAAATGTGATTCTGTACGTAAAATGTGGACGCTAATTCTTTTGCACATAGAATTGAATACTCGAGTTGGGACCCATTAGCTTTTACTATTTATGACATAATCAAGCTCGTGCCAAATTTCCTGTTTCTATGACATCGGGAAGTGAGAGAATTAGATTCCGTACGTAAAATTTGGACGCTAATTCTTTGGCGCATAGAATCGAATAATCGAGTTGGGACCCATTAGCTTTTCCTATTTATGACATAATCAATGCTCGTGCCAAATTTCAAGTTTCTATGACATCGGGAAGTGAGAGAATTAGTGGCAGTGATGGAAATCAAACGATCTACGTGGGGGGGGCGCAACTGTCGACGACGCTCGCACGCGCGCCATTTATCGTAGGATAGTTTTACTATGCCTATAATCTTCCCAGGAGTGCACTCAACAACTTCCCAAAGTTTCATGGCGATCGGATGAATGGTGTAGTAGCGCATAAAGGACAAACAAACAGACAGACAGACAGACAGACACACACACAGACAGACACACAGACAGACAGACAAACAAACAGACAGACAGACAGACAGACAGACACGCATACATTCAATTTTATATATATAGATAATCTAAATCATAAAACACAAACACATATTTGTATCGCTGCGTCTGTAACAGTCCGATCTATCAAAGTAATGCATTATTTATCCCACACGATGAACAACATCAGAAAAAAATATATAAAGAATGACAGAAATGCGTCCCCCCGTCTCCAAGAAAAAAAAAGCAAAAAAAAGCGAACAAAACCTTGTATGTATTCCAAAATGGTACCAATGAAAACTACAGAACGTCCCGCAAAAAACGAGGCCGCGCACAACGACATAGACGGAAAAATAATAAAGGTCTTGTGCGCAGAAAATGGCGGCAGAAGAGAAATTTAAAAAATTAAATGTCTTTGAGAAAAAATACATGAAGTGCAGCAAAAAAAAAAACCTCTATTAGGGCTTATTCAGACAGGCGTAGAGCGGTCGGGTTTTCACGTCCGTCTGATATACGCTGAACCTCTCTGCAGGGGGGAGGGGGCGGGCTGGGAGCTAGTGCACTAAGCTTCCCTCCCCCTCTCCGCCCCTTGCCACTACTTGCAATTGGAGGGGTGGGATGGGGGCGGAGCTAAGTTCAGTGCACTCGACCGATATATGCCTGTCTGAATAAGCCCTAAGTTTGGTATCGCAGTAATCGCACCGACCCATGGAGTAAAGATATCAGGTCATATTTGTTGCAGTTTGTGCGCCGTAGAAACAAGACGCACCGAAAGATGGCGGAATGTCGTTTTTGTTCCATTTCTCTCCACTTACAATTTAAAAAATTTTTTTGAGTACATTAAATAGCACCACGGAAAAATACAACTCGTCCCGCAAAAAACAACGAGCCCTCATACAGCGACGGCGATGGATAAATAAAGGAGCTATGATTTTTTTAAAAGGGGGAGGAAAAAACGAAAATTAAAAAAAATGAAACAAATCTTTGTCACTGAGGGGTTAAGGACCAATAAAGTTTGGCTGCTCACCTTTGCACCTGACATCCCCCCCTTCAACCCCCCCCCCCCCTTCAAAAATAGCTGTGGCGTGCGAGGGCACCGGGTGTGATCTGGGCTCCATCTGGCACGAGTGCAGGATCCTGGGTACTGAAAATAAGTGTTGCCCCTGGGTGCCGTACGTCAGACCCATAAGACCCCCCCATATTCCGTGACACCAGGAGTTCTACAAGCTGAACTGCCCCCACTGCATTCTAGGAGCTCTATTATCTGTTCACCTGCTTACTGACTGTTTCCACTAACAGCCAGCAGAATTTTGAATACAGCTCTGGATATACTTCAGTCTGCAGATATTGTAGATCAAAAACTGGTACCCTGAGGACTCTGGAGAGCAGTGCATTCCCTCCACAGCTGAAAATGGCTGCTAACAGGAAGCAATAGAGTACATTCATCTGAATTGCTAGTAGCTCCTTTGCTGCCTCGGATGGCTGATAACAGAGAGCAATAAATCGTATTCTTCTGCCCATCAGATGAGGCTGTATTGGTGTGCAGTGTCCCTTTAACAGCTGCCCCAGGCGCACCTGCGTGTGTGTCATCCATGTTCCCGGGCGGGCGCTGCGCCCTGCATGCAGATCAGCGCTAGTGCTGCCCGGGGGGCGGCTGCAGCCCCGTCCTTTGTACAGCAGTCTCCTCCTCCAGGCACACAGCTGGGACCGCAGAGCATCTCACCCGGCGCTCCATCTACCGCCGCCGCTCCAGAGAGGGGCGCACCTGCCGGGGGGACATCACTGCAGCATGCCGGTGACGGGGCCCACGTACAGCGCCCCCACCAGGTAACCGCACACTGCCTTTGTTTCACCGATAGCCAATTACTGCATCACCTCCTACTACACCTGGATATATATATACAGCAGGGTCTACTCCCCGGGGTTCCCCGGACAGGGCAGCTGCGGGACCCCCCACTACTACAGCCGGGAAGATGAACTGATCTCCGCTAATATATGTCAGCCGAATCCTAGAAGCTTCACCCCCACCGGCAGAGCTGGCATCAGGGCTTCCCCGGGAGAGGAGACACTACACAGGGGTTCCCCAACACTAATACAGTGGGATATCTGTTTATCTAATATATCTATCTGATATCTCTCATACCTATCTCATCTCTCATATTATATCTATCTAATATTTTTCATCTATCTACCTATCTAATATCTCTCATATCTAACTATTTAATATCTGTCATATCTATCTATCTATCTATCTATCTATCTATCTCATATCTATCTATCTATCTCTTATCTATCTAATATATCTCATATCTATCTCATTATCTATCTATCTATCTATCTATCTCATATCTATCTCATATCTATCTATCTATCTATCTATCTATCTATCTATCTATCTATCTATCTATCTATCTATCTATCTATCTAATATATCTTCTATCTATCTAATATATCTTCTATCTATCTCATATCTATCTATCTATCTATCCATCTCATTATCTATCTATCTAATATATCTCATATCTATCTCTTATCTATCTCATTATCTATCTATCTATCTCATATCTATCTATTTATCTATCTATCTCATATCTATCTATCTCTCTCTCTCTCTTCTATCTATCTATCTATCTATCTCCTATCTATCTATCTATCTATCTATCTATCTATCTCATATCTATCTATTTATTTATCTAATATATCTTCTATCTATCTATCTCATATCTATCTATCTAATATATCTTCTATCTATCTATCTATCTATCTATCTATCTATCTATCTATCTATCTATCTATCTCCTATCTATCCATCTATCTCATTATCTATCTATCTAATATATCTCATATCTATCTATCTATCTATCTCTTATCTATCTCATTATCTATCTATCTATCTATCTATCTATCTATCTATCTATCTATCTATCTCATATCTATCTATCTATCTATCTATTTAATATCTATCTATCTATCTATCTATCTCTCTCTTCTATCTATCTATCTCCTATCTATCTCGTATCTATCTATCTATCTATCTATCTATCTATCTATCTATCTATCTATCTATCTATCTATCTATTATATCTCCTATCTATCTATCTATCCATCTATCTCATTATCTATCTATCTAATATATCTCATATCTATCTATCTATCTATCTATCTATCTATCTATCTATCTATCTATCTCTTATCTATCTCATTATCTATCTATCTATCTCATATCTATCTATCTATCTCATATCTATCTATCTATCTATCTATCTCTCTCTCCTATCTATCTATCTATCTATCTATCTATCTATCTATCTATCTATCTATCTATCTATCTATCTATCTATCTCATATCTATCTATCTATTTATCTAATATATCTTCTATCTATCTATCTATCTCATATCTATCTATCTATCTCTTATCTATCTATCTATCTATCTATCTATCTATCTATCTATCTATCTATCTATCTATCTATCTATCTATCTCCTATCTATCTCATATCTATCTATCTCCTATCTATCTATCTATCTATCTCATATCTATCTATCTATTTATTTATCTAATATATCTTCTATCTATCTATCTATCTATCTATCTCTTATCTATCTATCTCTTATCTATCTATCTATCTATCTCCTATCTATCTATCTATCTATCTATCTATCTATCTATCTATCTATCTCATATCTATCTATCTATCTCATATCTATCTATCTATCTCATATCTATTATCTATCTATGTATCTATCTCCTATCTATCTATCTATCTATCTATCTATCTATCTATCTATCTATCTATCTATCTCTTATCTATCTATGTATCTATCTATCTATCTATCTCCTATCTATCTATCTCATATCTATCTATCTATCTATCTATCTATCTATCTATCTATCTATCTATCTCCTATCTATCTATCTATCTATCTATCTATCTATCTATCTATCTATCTATCTCATATCTATCTATGTATCTATCTATCTCCTATCTATCTATCTATCTATCTATCTATCTATCTATCTATCTATCTATCTCCTATCTATCTATCTATCTATCTATCTATCTATCTATCTATCTATCTATCTATCTCCTATCTATCTATCTATCTATCTATCTATCTATCTATCTATCTATCTATCTATCTATCTCATATCTATTATCTATCTATCTATCTATCTATCTATCTCATATCTATTATCTATCTATCTATCTCTTATCTATCTATCTCATATCTATCTATCTATCTATCTATCTATCTATCTATCTATCTATCTATCTATCTCATATCTATTATCTATCTATGTATCTATCTCCTATCTATCTATCTATCTATCTATCTATCTATCTATCTATCTATCTATCTATCTATCTATCTATCTATCTATCTCATATCTATCTATGTATCTATCTATCTCCTATCTATCTATCTATCTCCTATCTATCTATCTATCTATCTATCTATCTATCTATCTATCTCATATCTATTTATCTATCTATCTATCTATCTATCTATCTATCTCATATCTATCTATGTATCTATCTATCTCCTATCTATCTATCTATCTATCTCATATCTATTATCTATCTATGTATCTATCTCCTATCTATCTATCTATCTATCTATCTATCTATCTATCTATCTATCTATCTATCTCATATCTATCTATGTATCTATCTATCTCCTATCTATCTATCTATCTCCTATCTATCTATCTATCTATCTATCTCATATCTATCTATCTATCTATCTATCTATCTATCTATCTATCTATCTATCTATCTATCTATCTATCTATCTATCTATCTATCTATCTATCTATCTATCTATCTCTAGGTGTATCCTTCTCATGTGTGATACTGTTTTTTAGACCTCTCTCCCACGGGCTACATAGCACATGTATGTGAGGCTCCTGATGTCCAACGGGTTCTTTCACATGAGATGTTTTGTAGCCTGAAAGAACCTATTGGAAGCCCTCAGCTTCTCATACCTGTGTTCCGTAGCCCGTGTCACAGAGGCCTCGGCCCGGGCTCACAAGGGGTTATACACATTTTAAACGGGCAAATATGCAGGATAATTCCGTGACTACAATGCTCTTCCCCCCGTATCTCGCTCGGCCGCGCTGTTGTGTGCACAAATAACACACAACATGATGTCATTCTGCATATATGTGCACTGACTATGCAGGTAAGTCCGGGACACTCAGGCAACTGGTTCTGTTCACTGATTATTACACTGTGCGGATCCGCTTGTGTGAACGAGCCCTTAACCCCTTAAGCACCAGACACTATTTTACCCATGTGGTGGTTTTACTGACCTATTTCTTTCTTTAGCTCCCAAGCATACGGCTGCAGCATTTTTTCCGGTGTCACACGGGGCTGTTTTATGAATTTTTTTTATCTGCCCTTTTTTCCCGCTTTTTCCTTTTATTAGGGGTAAAAAGAATTTTTTCAATTTAAAGTTCTTTATTTTTAAACTGAGTATATTCCCACTAAACAAGGTCCAGGATCGGGTTCCTCCTTTTGTTTCCGATGTCTTGCTATACTATCGGTATAGTCTCGGATTACGGGGGCGGCGGTCCTGATTGCGCCGGCCGTCGGTCATTTTCTTTTATTTTTTAAATTTTATTCTGGAATTTTTTTAAACTTATTTTTGTAACACTTTTCCTTAAGATCTGTGTCCCCCACGACGACATATTAGACCTCTGGGGGTCATTCACATAGACTGTCTTTTTTTTTATTTCACATCATCGTCGTTTTTATGTTCATATTCTTTTATGTACGTTTGTGCGCCTGTTCAAACGGTCCTGGCCCGGCTCATATACGCCGAGGCCGCAAAGCCATTGGGCGGGAGGGGAGAGGTAAACTGTTTCCCCCTTCCCGACCGAGAGCTTTAATCCTGCTTTTTTGGCGGCTGACATTAAAGTCCAGGACCAAGCCCTGTAGATGTACCATGCTTGGGCCTTAAGGGGTTAAACGGGTGCATGTGTGATAATGCCTACTGAGCCGCTGTATATCAAGGCCCTTTTAGACACAACAAGAATCACTCAAAAATCGCTCAAAGCCGTCTTTTGAGCGATCCTCGTTCTGTCTAGATGCAGGAACATCGTGCAGTTTTCGTGTACGATTCGCTGATCACTGAATTCCAGCTTGCCAGAACTGAGAGATCAGCTGTTATCAGCCAGCTGCACTGATAAGATTCTCTGTGCCTGTGTCCTGCTGTGAATTCACAGCGGGGACACTGGCAGTCATAGTGGAGAAGAATACAGCTGTTTGTTTATGCAAAACAGCTGTATTGTTCTATGAGTGTCCCGCTCCGCCTGCATATTCTATAGTAGCTACAATAAAGTATGCAAAGAGGATCGCTCAAAACGGTCACTCCAAAAAACTCCGACCGATATCATGCTTGCAAAATTGCAATGCGCGCGCGATACGGTTTTAATTTAAAAAAACATCTGACCGATGTACTTGCAAAAGCGTGAAAAATGCACGTGAAAAAAATCACAAGTGCTTCCACTATGGCACACGGGTGCGGTGTGATTATTTAACGATCCCATAGGAAATAATGGGCACTTCCTTACGAGGAATCGCCCAATGGGAGGACATGCAGCGTCGCTGCGAGGGAAGATGCGCTCATGTGAATAAATGTTTTATTTACACTCGCAAGTTCTGTCCGTATCGCTATCGGCGTGTGATACTGACTGCTGAACCAAAGTATAATCCCATCAGCTTCACTGCTGTATCTAAACTCCTTCTGTGTGATACTCCCTGCTCATCCTCACTATCCAAGCCTCTCATGTGTGATACTGTCTGCTAAACTGTGTATCTAATCCTATCCTGTGTGATACTGTCTGCTGAGCCGTGTATCTAATCCTATCCTGTGTGATACTGTCTGCTGAGCCGTGTATCTAATCCCATCATGTGTGATACTGTCTGCTGAGCTGTGTATCTAACCCTATCCTGTCTGCTGAGCAGTGTATCTAATCCTCTCGTGTGATACTGTCTGCTGAGCTGTGTATCTAATCCTATCATGTGTGATACTGTCTGCTGCGCTGTGTATCTAATCCTATCCTGTGTGATACTGTCTGCTGAGCTGTGTATCTAATCCTATCCTGTGTGATACTGTCTGCTGAGCCGTGTATCTAATCCTATCCTGTGTGATACTATCTGCTGAGCTGTGTATCTAATCCTGCCCTGTGTGATACTGTCTGCTGAGCTGTGTATCTAATCCTATCCTGTGTGATACTGTCTGCTAAACTGTGTATCTAATCCTATCCTGTGTGATACTGTCTGCTGAGCTGTGTATCTAATCCTATCATGTGTGATACTGTCTGCTAAGATGTGTATCTAATCCTATCCTGTGTGATACTATCTGCTGAGCTGTGTATCTAACCCTATCCTGTCTGCTGAGCTGTGTATCTAATCCTATCATGTGTGATACTGTCTGCTGAGCCGTGTATCTAATCCTATCATATGTGATACTGTCTGCTGAGCCGTGTATCTAATCCTATCATGTGTGATACTGTCTGCTGAGCCGTGTATCTAATCCTATCATGTGTGATACTGTCTGCTGAGCCGTGTATCTAATTCTATCCTATATGATACTCAGTCATAAAAAACCATATAGCAATAAATTGCCATTTACAGTCTGCACATAATGATGTCCCCCAATGGGCAGCGCTCCCCTGACAGCAGATCTGGAGGACTATAAGCCACCTTTAAATATCATTTTAAATAGAAGTGGTTCCTATAATAGTCGTTGGAAACAGTCAGCAAGCTGATGGACAAACACCCTCCTAATAGCTTAGCTTCACTGCCTATACAGATCCTGGAGTACAGATGTCACCAGTACATGTGCAGACACTGAACAAGTAGGGGATGCTGGGAGAAGTTCAGCTCTGACAATAAATGTCCCGTACTCGACTATCACGATTAACAGACACGGCTCTGCTACATCTGTGGATAAACAGGCTCTGTTGCTGTTACAATGTTGCCACGTGATTACAAGAATATTGGGGTCGTTGCCTCTATGTGAACTCTGCATCGCTCCGCTGGCGCAGATACATCTACTTCCCCCTTCTGGCAGCAGCGACAGCATAACATCTAGTTTCATAAACTAAAAAAGACGCAATTTCCCCTTTGGATGATTTCCCACCGAGCGTCGTAAACCACACGTGTCGTCAGTCATGTGTTACAGCTGCTGCGGCGGGAGCGATCTGAGCTGGAGGAGTACAGAGTGCTGAGCATCGGCGTACCGCGCTGCCGAGCGTGTTGTCGCTACACTCCACAACATGGAAACTGAAACACCAAGAAGGACAAGCCGTAAGAATATGCAAATCAAGGATGTAGAAAGTGTCGCTAATATATGCAAATGATTCAAGAACCAATCGGTGACCTGTGGGAGGGGCTTCAATGGTATAAAAGCCGGATCAGAAGCAAGTTTTTTGCAGCCACATGAAACTTCAAAAATTGGATAAAGTCATGTGACGGGGTTCTGCGATGCCTTCTGTTCATTGACATGCCTGTTATCGCCAACTGAGGGGCCTCGGTTTATCCCTCCGGCTGATCGCTACGCTCGGAGGCCGCGTTGTCAGCACTGTCCGGCGTTACGTACCCCAGCGGTTGGGAGAGTGACGACAAACTCAAATGACCGCAAGAGGCGCACAAAGGCGAAGCTCCGCACGGACGGATCGTCAGATTACAAGCATGGCGTGTAGTGATCCATTCTGTACTGTGAGTGAAACTGGACGTCACATCCCAAGCCTAGAGCGTCAGTGTCTACATAAACCACTAGAAGGCGCTTGTACACCAATGGGCTACCAGCCTGACGTCCAGTGACAGGTGAGCCGTTGAGATCACACCAGCGCTCTCGAAGGCTATCATGGTGCAGAGCAAGATGGCAATGGAGGCTGGAATGGGGGTCTACCCTCTACTGCGATGGGTCCCATTTTTGTCTCGGACTCAATGATAGCCAGAGATTGGCATGGAGACCACGTGGGCAACGCCATGAAGAGGCTTTAATAAGAGAATATCACACCGATATTAATCCCAGGATTATGGTGTGGGGGGCATAATGTACGGTAGCCGGACCCCTCTAGTCTTCATTCCCGGTAGAGGAACAGCCCAGCATTGTGTTGATTTGGTCTTGGAACCAGCGGTACGGCCATTATTCCGAAGTGTCCCAAGAACCATTTTTCAACACGACAACACCAGGCCACATGTGGTTTGTGCAACTGAGCAGCCAACGTAGCCTGAATGTGCTACCATGGCGTGCAGCGTCTCCGGACTTCTCTCCCATCGGGCAATTACATAGGGAGCTGCCAGATGCATCTTGATGATTTACGTGCCCAACTGCATTCAGCGTGGTAGAACGTTCCTCAGACAACCATTGATGACCTTGTTGATAGCATGCCAAGGCGTGTAAGCGGGTATTTAGGCTCATGGCGCTCATACACCATACTGAAACATATCTATCAATCCTGCGATTTCCATCATTTCACGACTTTTCCTTCTTGGTGTTGCAGTTTCGATGTTGAGGAGCGTATTTGGGGTGCTTTCACAGAAGATGACCGTATTTATCGTATTACAGATTTTTACAGCAATTTTTGCAAAACGCTTTGATCTTGCAGCCAATATGGCAAAAACCACAGGAGGCTCACAATGTAGGAAAACACCCTTAGGCTGCCTGCAGACGAGCGGGTCGGATCCGGCGGCGAGAATTCTCGCCGCGGGACCCGACCCGAGAGCCTGCAGGGACGAGCGCGTACTCACCCGCGGCTGGCGGTCCCGGCTCTCTCATGTGCCGGCTGCCAGGCAGCCGGCACATGCGCAGACCGGAGCCGGCGGCCGGGTGAGTGCGTGCCCCGCACAGAAATAGGACATGCCGCGGTTTGTTTGCCGCACGAGATTTCGCGCGGCCAAACCGCGGCCGTCTGCATAGGAGTGCGTATTGTAATGCACTCCTATGCAGGCTTTCAGTGGCGGAAATCCCGCGGGAAATACCGCCGCGGGATTTCCGCCCATGTGCAGGCGGCCTCAGGCTTTGAAAATTCCCACAAGGAACCTTACAGTCTACTGAAGTGTTCTGGGCCTCCAGTATGGAGATCGCCACCACAGTTATAAGAGTTTAGCTTCCATGTTGCCAACTGGCAACAAGGACCATTTCTGGAGTCCTCACAGGAAGATCGTCCATATTTCCAAACTGTCCTACTTAGAAGTGGTCAGTCACAGACCTCCTGCCCAACAAAAGACCCTCCGTCCTCCACCAGTCCTGGACTCCATAGAGATGAAACCCTGAGGAGTAACCTGAATTTACCATAGAACCCTTCATTCCTCCAGAGCACTATGGAATGAAAAATGATCCCTTTTCCTACCCTAGACCACTAGGGAATGTAAAGTGATGCCTTTCACTCTCCGAGACCACTAGGGAATGTAAAATTAGTACTTTTACTACGCTAGACTACCAGAAATGTAAAATGACTCTCTTTACTCACCTATACCACCAGGAAATGTAAAAGAAACAGTTCACTGCGCTAGACCACTAGAAAATGTAAAATAATCCCTCTCACTATCTTAGACCACCAGGGAATGTAAAATTAACACTTTCACTAACCTAGACCACCAAATGATTCAAAATGATTCCTTTCACTACCCTAGACCACCAGGGAATGTAAAAGAACCATTTTACTACTTTAGACCACCAAGGAATATAAAATTATCCCTCTGATTACCCTAGGCCACCAAGGACTGTTAAAAAAAGCATTCCACCAGGGAATGAAAAGTGCTCTATTTCACTACCATAGACAAACAGGGACTGTAATAGAGTCATTTCACTATTCTAGACCACCAGGGAATGTAAAATCAACTTTTTTAAAATTAACCATGACCACTAGAGAAAGCAAAGTAATCCCTTTCACTACCCTAGACCACCAAGAAATGTAAAATGATCGATTTCAGTATTCTATACCATCAGGGAATTTGTAAATGATCCCTTTTACTACCCTAGACCACCAGAGAATATTAAAAAAAACCATTTCACTACTCTAGAACACCAAGGAATGTAAGTTGATCCATATGACTACCCTAGACCACCAGGGAGCACGAAATTAGCCTTTTTACCTGTTAAAGGGGAATGTAAAATTAATAATTTCACTACGCTAGACCAGTGTTTCTCAACTTTAGTCCTAAAGTGCCTCCAACGGGTCATGTTGTAAGGATTTCCTTTGCATTGGACATGTGATGTGATTAGTCAGTGCCTCAGAAATTGCTGCAGGTGTTCTTTCTATAGGATGCCATCAAATCATGACCTATTGATGTTGAGAAACAATGGCCGAGACCACCAGTGAATATTGGTTTAACACTTTCATTGCCATAGACCACAAGTGAATGAAGTATTGCCCCTTTCCCATAAACCACCAGGGAATAGAAAATTGAGCCTTATATTAATCTTTGAACTACCCTAAACCAGCAGGAAAAGTACAGTGAACCCTTTCACTACCTTTGACAAGAGAGAATGTAGAATTAACCGCTCCACTATCCTAGACCATGGATTCTGAAGTCCAGTTGTGAACGTCCCCCTGCGGTTGATGTTTTCAGGATTTCTGTAGTACGGCACAGCTGATCTCACTATTTTCAGTGCCTCAGAAAGCTTTAATAAATTGTCTTTTCGCATTGTAGAGTTCTACGTCACCACATCTTATTGTCTTGATAAGGTAGGCCTAGAAAGCAGGAAAAACGTACCAGGAACGGAACAAGTGCTTCATTTTGGTATCGGACTTCTGGTACTTCGTAAATCCACCCCATTATATTTATTAAATCGCTGAAAGTCCATGTTCTGTTATGCCATGTTTTTGCTCTATTTTTAACAGTGGCCATTAAACGTGAGATGAGCAGCGCCATTACCTGTATATTGGCCCCTGATTGTTCTGCTGTAATTAACGCTTATACACTATGCTGACGGAAGTATTGGGACGCACATAGTAGGTGATGAAATTGGATTTTCTTCACATTTCTCCATCTGGTGTTGGCCGCCTTTGGACTCAATGACTCCCGTAACCCTCTGTGGCCGCTTCCCACCAAGTTCCCATAGGTGTGTAGAGGTATTTGCCTCCATTCCTCCAGGAGAGCTTCAGATAGTGATGTGATGAGAAAAAATTCAGCACAAGGATCCATCTAAGCTAAGGCCAGCACTGCCCAGCCGTGTCACAAATTGATGGATGGGATTCTTACCCGACTGTAGCCAAGTCTTTTCTTCTATGGACATCTTATTAATGAGAGTCTCTATGCCCTGTGACCACTACTAATTGCTAGATAAAAGGTTTTCCAACTCCAAGTCCATGCTCAGAATGTCCTTTTTTGCTGCAATGGCCTGTAATATGCATGTGCGCACAGTCCATTGCAGTAAATTGGAGATTTTTCCAACAGAGTTGGAGGTCCAAAGACCAAAAAAGAAGTCTTAAGTCTTCGGACCTGCAAATTCAGGTGTCGGTTCCTCTCTAATGATTTTCTCATTGTCTAATCCAGGGTCCAAAAAGACTTCGGTGAGGAAACGGAATATAAGACCTGCTATTTCGAAAACTCAATTCAAGAGCCAAGGACAAATAAGGTTCAAACAAGGTCATGCGGTGGGACATGTCATGCCAAGGAGATACTGCAGAACTTAAACATTTACAGACAAAGTGGAATTTTTACTGACGTGGTTCTCCTCATAGAGGATCAGAGGTTTCCTTGTCATCGAGGTGTCTTGTCTGCCAATAGTTCTTATTTCAGAGCCATGTTTGGCGGTAAACTCAAGGAGAGCAATCTCAGCGTTGTGAAAATTGAGAAAATCTCTGCCCGAATCATGGGAATCCTGCTGGACTTCATGTACGGAGGGAGTCCTAAAATAGAAGAAGACAACGTAGAGGACATCTTGCAGGCTTCGGATCTGCTCCACATCTGCAGTCTACGAGACGAGTGTGTGAAATTTCTTGACAGCCAACTAGACCCTTCCAACTGTGTTGGCATCATGAAGTTTGCAGACCTGTTCTCCATCACCTCGTTGTCTGAGAAAAGTAAGAAGCTGATGCTGGATGGATTTGAGGAAGTGTCCTGCCATGAGGAGTTCTTGGAGTTATGTAAAGAGGAATTGATTGATTATCTGTCGAATGACGACCTGGTGGTGACTAAGGAAGAAATTGTTTACGAAGCCGTCATGAGGTGGGTGAAGGAAAATAAAAAACAAGGAAGAAGAGCTCTGAAGGATCTTCTGGAACATGTGAGGTTACCCTTGATGGATCCGGCTTATTTTCTGGAGAAGGTGGAAATGGACAAGACCATCCAAGAATGTCCTGAGTGTTTTCCTCTACTTCATGAGGCTCGGAGATTCCTTATCTTGGGAAATCCACTTAATTCCCTCCGAGTGAGACCAAGAAGGTAGGAAATGACCAATTATTATATACAGATGTCATATGTTTGTCTTTCTGTGGTTATTGACTCCCATTCACTGCTTTTGATCACTTTAGTCTTTTCCGACGAATTAAATCTTCTCATGGTAAATCTTCACTGTTGCCATTTGCGGATGGAAAGTTGGGCTGAACTGATCCACTTAGTTGTCTTCTCTGCCACCCATGATCATGTAAAGCCCAGGTGCACCACATCTTCAGGTGCTACAGATTATACAACTCTGAAGGGCTGCAACAAACTTAAGGAGGCATTCCCATCAGGGACATTTATAACCTATGGACTGCATATGCCACAAATGTCTGATGGGTGGGGGTTCCACTTTCAGGACTCCCACCTATGGGAGAACACAAACAATTCAGGGTGCTACCATCTCTCCACTTTGTCTCCTTGCCTCTGGAATGCCAAACAGGAGATCGGGGAACTCTATTCTCCCATGATATATGGGGGTCCCAGAGATGTCAATGTTCCCATTACTGCCAGCCCCCCAGTGCCCCCTATTAGTGCTAGCCAAACAGCCTTCCCATTATTGCCAGGCCCCCAGTGCCCCCTATTAGTGCTATCCAGACAGTGCCCCCTATTGGTACTGGCCAAACAATGTTCCTATTACTGACAGCACACAGTGCCCCCTATTAGTACTATTTAGACAGTGTTCCCCTTATTAGTTCTGGCCAGGCAGTGTCACAGAACATCATTAGTATTTAACTGTCTCCACTCCTACACTTGAATGACCACCAGAGGGCGCTCTCATGAATCTTCCAAGACCTACACTGTTATTTATGCCCAATGCAAGAAACGGAGAATGAAGCTGATGTCTAATGACTGTACTCTGTTCTGTACATAGGTAGGATGTGGCTGATACTGATATAGTAGTAGTTTATGACACTGCATCCTGTGGGCTTTGGTGGTATTATAGGTAAGATATAAAGTGACCAGATTTTCCCTGGGCCAAAGCAGGACAGAGGGGTGTGGTCGGGGGCGGGACTTATCACAATGTATGATTTTACCTCCGTTATTATAAAAAGTACAGGACCATTTAAAAAAGACAAGGAGCAAATTCTGCAGCATTTCTGCATCCGAAATACAGTTAAAATCTGTATCATAGCCTCGTACCTGCAGCTGATGTCATACTATGCGGTGCTCACCCCCCCCTCCTCGTCCTCCTCCAGCTGTCAGCGCTGCCCGACTTCCGGGCCTGTGGTGGCCTCTCCGGACCAGCATCACCTGACCAGCGGTATCGCACCTGACCAGGCCGCTGGGAACAAGAAGCCAAGGAGCGCTGACAGTGGGAAGCCTTCGAAGGAAGTGAGCTTGAGCTATGCTGCCAAGTGCAGAGGAACCTCAGTATTAATAGTGTCCCCTATATCACCAACAATAGGAATAGTGACCCCTTTATCAGCCCCAGAAGTAATAGTGACCCCCACAGTGGCCTCAGTACTCATAGTGTTCCCTATATCAGCCATAATAGTAATAGTGTCCCCTATATTGCCCCCAATAGTAATATTGATCCCTATATTAGCCCCAGTAGTAGGGGTGATCCCCACAGTAGCCCCAGTAGTAATAGTGCCCCCACAATGGCCTCAGTACTAATAGTGTCCCCTATATCGGCCCCAGTAGTAGTAGTGACCCCCAAAGTGGACTTAGCACTAATATTGTACACTATATTGGCCCCAGTAGTCATAGTGACCCCCACAGTGGCCTCAGTAGTAACAGTGACCCCCACAGTAGCCCTAGTAGTAATAGTGACCCCCTCAGTGGCCTCAGTACTAATAGTCTACCCAATATTGGCCCCAGTAGTAATAGTGACCCCCATAGTGGCCTCAGTACTAATAGTGTGCCCTGTATCGGCCCCAATAGTAATAGTAAAACCCACAGTGACCTCAGTACTAATACTGTCCCCTATGTCGGCCTCAGTAGTAATAGTGAACCCCATTGCGGCCCCAGTAGTAATAGTGTCCCCTACAGTGGCCTCAATAGTAATAGTGACCCCCACATTGGCCTCAGTAGTAATAGTGACCCCTCTATCGGTCCCAATATTAATAGTGACCCCCACAGTAGCCCCAGTAGTAACAATATACTTACCTCCTCCTCGTCTTCAAAGCGCCGCTGCTCCTCTGCTCGTCGCTACTGCAGATGAAAGTGTGTGCGTCCGGACAGCTCCTGCCTTCTCCTCTCTTCCTGCGGAACCAAGGAGAGGTCAGCGGAGGAAGATCCCGGGTGCACACACTGCCGTCAGTGTGTGCATCCCGCAGAACTGCTACTGAATGATTTAGCAGCTGGGGAGCTGTGCACCTCAGCTGGTAATCACCTTCATCGTGAGCAGACATCCTGAAAGCTCCGCTTAGGGACCCAGGGGAAAGCAGGACTGTCCCGCCTAAATCAGGACGTCTGGTCACTTTACAATATATGATCGTGCTGTGGCGGCACTTTGTGACACTGACATGTGGACACAGAAAGGTAGTGTTATGTCAGTCCATTATTTTGGGCAGTGAATGATAGTTCTGTTCAGATGCTGTATAGCGGTATTTTCTAGCCCTCTATGTTTGTATCACACAGGAACATTGTGTTGGACCCTGCAGTCCTCTTGTTTACAAATGGCTACCGCTGCAGCAGTCCTGTACCGTTCTGGAGCAAATCATTGCACTGCTATGTCGGCACTGTACAGTATGGCGCTATTATTTTTATATAGTTTTACATATACAAACCCAGTCCTTAAATATAAGCGCAACTATTAAACAATGGCCGTAAGCCTCAGTGCCCAGAGCAGAGTAGCGATTAGAAGAGTGACGACGATTCTTTGAGACTGCGCTTTCCTTCCATTATTCTTACCTTAAGACTCTTGTTTGCTTTCTTCTCAATTACTTTAGTGGATTTACGTCTCGCTGCAATTCATTGCAGGTTCATGAATTTATCGGAAGCCATCGTTATCATTGGCGGTTGTGATAAAAAGGGTCTCTTAAAGCTGCCCTTTACCGAATGTTACCATCCAAAGAGCCGGCAGTGGATGACGCTCGCCAGTATGCCCGGTTACACCAAGTCTGAGTTTGCGGCTGCTACGCTGAAGAATAATATCTATATCTCAGGTAATGTATCCGTGTAGCATGTAGAATCACCGCAGCCATCATTAGAAGGGTCTATAGATGTGCGGGACCCTCGCAGTACAGAATACACATTGATACATTTCCCCAGCCATGATACATAGCAGTGCTGCCCCCAGTCTTTCCCTTGGGGACTTTTGTAACATTTCTCTTGCCTTGTATCTATGTCATGGATTCCTCAGGCGGTCACATTAACAGCACTGACGTCTGGATGTTCAACACTCAGCTGAATTCCTGGATTAAGGTCGCTCCGCTCAACAAGGGTCGCTGGAGACATAAGATGTCGGTCCTTAATGGAGAGGTATGAAAGTCGGCGCCTTATTGTGACTCCCCCTTAGCTGCTCTTTCTGTACACTTCGGAGGTCGACGTAAAAAGTATCACATTAAAAAAAAATTCTGTAGCCCTGAAACCCCGAATCTGACCTGACCAAGTCCAGTTTTTTTTAACCCCTTCCACTTTTTTGGTGGGGGTTGTTTTCATTTTCTTTTAAAAAAAAAAAGGATGATTTTTTTTAAATTTTTCTGGTGGTGTACCCATATTTTTATTTTTTGTATTAGTTAGAAGATCTTTATTCTTATTTTTTTAATCCTCGTAGGCCTCAATGCTTAAACAGTATACTGCAATAGCATGGTATTGCAGTATACTGTATTCTGACATGCATCCTATTATGATGTGTCACAGCCCACAGGCACGTCCTAATAGGCAAACATTCATGGCAGCTCTTGGTGCCTTCAGCTGGTCCTAGGCTGCCATGACACCTGAATGTCACCCTGTAATCTCATCACACAGGGAATGAGCAGGTCATTTAAATGCCACTCTGTGTTCTCTCCGATCGCAGCTGTTGTTGGCAGGCGTGGGCTTTCAAAGACAGCTGACACCCACCGTGTCTGAAGCGCTGCCTGGAACTCTCTACATGTCCTGTACATGTATGGCACATGTTGGGAAGGGGTTAATGGTGTCTTCAAAAGTGAATTGGAAAAGAGGGTGTTAACATTAAGGAGATGAGATTGGCTGTGTGGGTTTCACAGGTGCTTTGCCCATTAAATAAAGGCACACAAAGCCTGGCTATTACCAGATGCGTTCTTCTCCAGAAAGACTGGTTAGTGTGAAATCCAGGTATTTCCAAAGGGTTCACTTACATTTTCTTGCAGCTGCATCTAAATATAAATGCTGAAATTTATAAAGAGAGACTCTGTTCTTCAGATCTACGCTGTTGGTGGGTTTGATGGTCTGAAGAGGATGTCTACGGTGGAGCGGTACAACGCCTTCACTAACACCTGGTCTCCTGTAACATCCATGTTGGAAGCGGTGAGCTCGGCGGCGGTGGTCTCCTGTATGAACAAGCTGTATGTCATTGGTGGAGCGGTGGAAGATTACGGGAACACGGATAAGGTATGATGGCGGTTATACCGGTCTCAGCTTTTTACAATTTTCCACATTTAGAGTATTTCACATGCCGTATTCCGCTATGGAGTATTTTGTGCGGAATCCACCTCTAAAACCGCAGCAGAAATCCAGTTATTTGTGCAAAAATGGCATGCAGAAGAGCCGTGGATCTCTGCTGCGGTTTTACAAGTAGATTCCTTGGTGGCCCTTATGGGTGGGTTCAAACGGCGAAATTCACCATGAAAAAGATCTTAAGTGACTCCGCCTCTAAAATCTGTCAAAATACCCGTCTTTGTGATGTGGATTCTCGCATGGATCTGCATGAGGAATTTAACCTGTCATCGGCTGAAATACACATGCGAAGAATCACTTTCCATGTTTCTGCATCAAGAAGTGGCATCACAAACGCATCACAACACAATTTGCAGCAACTGAATTGGAATTGGAATTCACATGGAATTCACAGTGAATCTTGCGGTGTGAAGAGGGCTGCAGTGATCTCCTAGTCACAGAATGGTAGAGCTGGAAGGGACCTCCAGGGTCATCGGGTCCAACCCCCTGCAGGATCACTAAATTATTCCAGAGAACGCCCCACTCATTGATCCCCTCACTGTCTAATATCTAATCTGTGTCTCCTCCCTTTCAGTTTCATCCCATTGCTTCTAGTCTTTCCTTGTGCAGATGAGAATGTAATGTTATCATAGTACCGTAGAACGGTAGAGTTGGAAGGGTCCTCTGGGGTCATCAGGTCCAACCCCCTGCTCAGTGCAGGATCACTAAATCATCCCAGACAGATGTCTGTCCCGCCACTGAACACTTCCATTGAAGGAGAGCTCCCCACCTCCTGTGGCAACCTGTTCCACTCATTGATCCACCTCACTGTCTAATATCTAATCTGTGTCTCCTCCCTTTCAGTTTCATCCCATTGCTTCTAGTCTTTCCTTGTACAGATGAGAATAGGGCTGATCCCTCTGCACTGTGACAGCCCTTCAGATATTTGTAGACCACTATTAAGTCTCCTCTCAGCCTTCTCTTCTGCAAGCTAAACATTCCCAGATCCTTTAACCGTTCCTCATAGGACATGATTTGCAGACCGCTCACCATCTTGGTAACTCTCCTCTGAACTTGCTCCAGTTTGTCTATGTCTTTTTTAAAGTGGGGTGCCCAGAACTGGACACAGTATTCCAGATGAGGTCTGACTAAGGAAGAGTAGAGGGGGATAATGACCTCACGTGATCCAGACTCTATGCTTCTCCTAATACATCCCAGAATTGTGTTTGCCTTTTTGGCTGCTGCATCACATTGTTGACTCATGTTCAGTCTATGATCTATTAGTATACCCAAGTCTTTCTCACATGTGCTGCTTAAAGGCCCAATTCCTCCCATTCTGTATGTGATTTCTTCATTTTTCTTGCCCAGATGTAGGACTTTGCATTTCTCCTTGTTAAATACCATTCTTTTAGTCGCCGCCCACTGTTCATGCTTTTCCAGATCTGGCTTGAAAAGGGGGTGTTTTACCTGCAGTTGCAGTGGCCAACACAATTTTCGGACTACCTCATACCCAGCAGTCCATTAGTATTGTTAGCTTACTAATACACTATGCTTGCTCTATGATTGGCCAGGGCTGCTCACAAGTTCAGCACTGGCCAACCAGAAAGAAGTACAGAGTGTACATTAGGTAGTTAGATGGCTGAAAACGTGATCCGTAAATAGCCAATTGGAGGGCTGGCAGAGAAGAACAACTGCAGGTAATACACTTCCCCCCCGGTCCCAGAACACAATATTGACTGAAGGGTCACTTTAAGAAGTAGGTTCCCTGCTTCAAGAATGATCAGGTAGACACGTGGTTCACGCCATATTCTCCAACGAGATAAAGGCCTCATGGGAAATATGGCGCCTGACAATCACATGCCATGTCCAGTGTCTGTGCCTATAGAGGCTGCAGGGGTAGAAAATGAAACCGAGACACAAACCTCGGAGGCAAATGACCTACTGACCGAGATAAAGAACAGGATTTACCGAAAGGTGATGCAATAGCCCTTTGCATTGTGATGTCATCATACAATTTGGCAGCATGTGATGTCATCATGGATAGGTTGAGGGGCCAGGTCATCCCTCCAAGTGAGTTCCCACCCACAATTTCCATAGGTCCAAAATTCTGCACTACTTAATTTAGTTATTTATATACCGTTCAGAACTCCAAATGTCCTTCATCAGCATCGGTAGGAGGAGCTGCTCTAAAGCTCCCCTAGTGGTAGCCACAGGTAGTTACAATTTTATGATCTCAAATCCTCCTTGATCACCTCTTCCAGGTGCAGTGCTACGATCCAGAAGCTGACACATGGACATATAAGACGCCATCGCCCTTCTCCCAGAGATGCATTAATGCGGTGGAGCTGGACGGACTCGTGTACGTCGTTGGCGGTCTGCTGAGCACAATCTTCTGTTACAACCCAAAGACGGATGCATGGAGCGAAGTGGCATCTCTGCCCGCAGCTCTGGTGAGTCGCAGCACTTTCATTTTGGATTGTTGCCTATTATAAAATCACTGAGCTGCAGCTAGCCTGCTTGTTGACGGTTTCCACTCTTTCTAAGTTCTGATCATTTATGACTGTCTCCCCACATGTTCCCTCCTCCACATTCTAGTCTCACCATCTGATTGTCTTATACAGGAGAGCTGCGGCGTGACTGTTTGCGGAGGTAAAATGTACATATTGGGCGGAAGAGATGAAAATGGCGAAGGAACGGAAAACACATTTGTGTTTGAACCCAAAACTGGGAAGGTTGAAGCGGAGCCCCCACTGCTGCGCTGCACCAGCTATCACGGCTGCGTCACCATCCTGCACCGGCCGGCGGTCTGAGGACTCCGGGATTCTGGAGAACCTAAAACTTTTGGGACCAAGAACTTTGTTTACTTTTTGTAATTTTTGGAAACTGTGAAGATATTTTGCTACTGCAGCCTGTAGATGGTGTTACGTAGTGTCCCGTACCTCGTCGTAGTGTCAAGATGTGAAGGGTCACCACTGTGGGGACATTCTAGTTCGTGTCCTACTTCATAGCTACAGAGCATGGGCAGTTTTTGAATTGAATGCCTCCTATTGGCAGTGCCAGTCAGTGGGTCACCTTTTTAATGCAGCCTACGTAGTCAATGCCATCGATATAGTGCCAACCAAAGAATGGCCCCAGAAGCTGTGTCAGATGCCCACATAAGGACTGGCAGCTATAGACTGCCACCATAAACCTCTTAAACAGTGCCAAAGGGCCTTAATGGACAATGCCGGAGTAGTTGCTCAGACAGTTCCAGAGGGCCCCTATTACACTGCCAGCCTGAGTGCCCTCGAAAATAGTGCCAATATGTCCCTATTTACAGTGCCAGCCAGAGTGCCTCCATAAACAATGCCAAACTTTGTCCCTAAACATTGCCAGCATTGAGTGCCAACAAAAATAGTACCAGAGGGACCACCTAGACAGTGGTGGAGGGACCCCAATGTCAGAGTAGTCCCACACAGAGTATCAGAGGGCTGTGTTTATAGAACTAGCCAAAGAGGGTCCCATTAACAGAGTGCAGCTATAGGCAGTACTGACTAGACAGTACCCTAACAAACAGTGCCAAGGTGCCCGCATTCCTAATGCCAGAGAGCCACTAGCCAGAGATTGCCCCTATCAACTGTGCCAAAGTTCCCCCTGAAAAATTGCCAGCTATTGAGTGCCACATAAATAGTGCCAGAGTGACTACTTAAAGGAGATGTCCCGAGGCAGCAAGTGGGTCTATACACTTCTGTATGGCCATAATAATGCACTTTGTAATGTACATTGTGCATTAATTATGAGCCATACAGAAGTTATAAAAAGTTTTATACTTACCTGCTCCGTTGCTAGCGTCCTCGTCTCCATGGAGCCGACTAATTTTTGGCCTCCGATGGCCAAATTAGCCGCGCTTGCGCAGTCCGGGTCTTCAGCTTTCTTCTATGGAGCCGCTCGTGCCAAAGAGCGGCTCCGTGTAGCTCCGCCCCGTCACGTGCCGATTCCAGCCAATCAGGAGGCTGGAATCGGCAGTGGACCGCACAGAAGAGCTGCGGTCCACGAAGGTAGAAGATCCCGGCGGCCATCTTCAGCGGTAAGTATTGAAGTCACCGGACCGCCGGGATTCAGGTAAGCGCTGTGCGGGTGGTTTTTTTAACCCCTGCATCGGGGTTGTCTCGCGCCGAACGGGGGGGGGGGGTTAAAAAAAAAAAAACCCGTTTCGGCGCGGGACATCTCCTTTAAGCCGTGCCAGAGGGCCTCATTTATACAACCAGTCAGAGAGGGCATATAGGTAGTACTGGCTGGAGAATGTCGCAGCAAGCAATGCCAGAGTGCCCCTATTCCTAAACCAGAGAACCACTAGCCAGACAGCGGCCCCCCTCAAAGCTCCCCCTGAAAAAATGCATTGATCGTGTATGAAAACTCCTGTTATAGTGCCAACTGGAGAGTGTGCCCATCGACAATGCCAGGGTGCCCCGATAGAGAGTACTGGTAAAGAGTCTCCCAACAGTACCAGAGTGCCCATTATTAGTGCCTGAGTGCTGGAGCGCCGCTGTTCTACTGTTATATAATAAGTTCCATAAAGTTCTAATAGACTTTGTATTTCAAGTCTCTGCTTGCTGTCAGTGAATGAGAACATATCTGCTCATAACTGGAGCCTGAAAGCTCATCCTGATCTCATACATCTTTGCTACAAGTAAATCCAGTCTAAATAATCCTCTGTGATGTTATTGTCTAGTTACACCAGAGCATTGTCTGCATTGATACAATTGTATCCACCTCTCAGCTGACAGCAGGACTAACCATGTACAATGTATCAGTCTGCAGTCCAGGCTGTAGAGCTCACAGAGCATTGTCTGCATTGATACAATTGTATCCACCTCTCAGCTGACAGCAGGACTAGCTGTGTACAATGTATCAGTCTGCAGTCCAGGCTGTGGAGCTCACAGAGCATTGTCTACACTGGATACAATTGTATCCACTTCTCAGCTGACAGCAGGACTGGTTGTGTACAATATATCAGTCTGGAGTCGGGGCTGTTGAGCTCACAGAGCATTGCCTGTACTGATACAATTGTATCCACTTCTCAGCTGACAGCAGGACTGGCTATGTACAATGTATCAGTCTGGAGTCCGAGTTGTTGAGCTCACAGAGCATTGCCTGTACTGATACAATTGTATCCACCTCTCAGCTGACAGCAGGACTAGTTGTGTACAATGTATCAGTCTGGAGTCGGGGCTGTTGAGCTCACAGAGCATTGCCTGTACTGATACAATTGTATCCACTTCTCAGCTGACAGCAGGACTGGCTATGTACAATGTATCAGTCTGGAGTCCGAGTTGTTGAGCTCACAGAGCATTGCCTGTACTGATACAATTGTATCCACCTCTCAGCTGACAGCAGGACTGGTTGTGTACAATATATCAGTCTGGAGTCGGGGCTGTTGAGCTCACAGAGCATTGCCTGTACTGATACAATTGTATCCACTTCTCAGCTGACAGCAGGACTAGCTATATACAATGTATCAGTCTGGAGTCCAGGATATCTCACACGGCTGTAAGCATAGAACAGTGCGGGGGTCATGCAGTGTTTTACAGCTCTGGAGCCGGCGGTGACCTGGTGTGCTGCCACATATGCTGGCGAAGTTGTACTGCGCATAACACCGTATCTGACGCAGTCCACTGTTTGTAACGTTGCTTATGTTTCCTGTGCCGTCCCAGAGAACAATGGGCTCTATCGCACGTAGATACATGACAAAATAGAACATGCAGCGTTCTTTTGGCGCTTGCGTATCACGCTATTCCGATGTGCTAATGTGAGCGAATCTGCATAAGGTGATGTAATTGATTGCCTGTGAGTTACTGTGTATCACACGGGCATATAGCACCTGCGTAATATGCGGTAATCATACGCCCGTGTGAGCCGGCCTTGTAGAGCGTTGTCTACAATGGATACAATTGTGTCAAACCCAGAGCTATATGAAGAAGACTCAGGCCGCCTGCACACGGGCGTTGTGCTGTTCGGAGCCGTCGCAAGAGAACACGTAAAAGTCACCGCGATTTTCCATGATGAACCTCTCATAATGATGGGTAAGTCGCGGCACGCCACATTTTGTTAGATGTGAGCGGAAAATCGCGATGGGTTTCCCGCTCGTATACATCGGGCTGCGCTTACCATAGTTATCCTATGGAGAGCGTTTCAAGCGTGATCGCCGCGGATCACGCTATGAACTATCGCCCGTGGATAGTCGGCCTCAGGCACACGGACAGTACGCAAAGAATAGAGTCCATTGTCATCAGTGGCTCATTCACATTTCCGTTTTTACGTGCGCATACAGAAAAAGAGACCGCGCTCTTATTTTCTTGCACATTTGCGCACCAGAGGTCCTCATAGAAGCCTATGGGAAATGTGTAAATGTGCGCAATACGCAGGGGGATACGTGAAACACTGTACGACTGCGGGAAAAAGGATTTATAACTCATTGGGCTAAATAGCCATTTAAATCGGGGCATGTTTGTCTGAGTACGCCCTGCGAGCGCAAAACGTTCAGTAACATACGCCGATGTGTGCGCAAAAAAGCCTTGTACATAGTGCAAATATGTTGGGCTGAGGTGTGCAGAAAGCGCATACGTTTGTGTGAAGGAGCCCTAAGCCTATAGAGGAACAATAATAGTTCTATTCACTGACAGCAAGCAGAGATGTTATTAATGACAGGAGATAAGCCTGCGTCAGAGCTGCAGCTTACCTCCCCAAATGAGTGGTCAACCGGGGAAGGTGGGGGCGGGGGGGATATGGGGGAGCCGTCAGATGAATGATTGTTTGGCCAACAGTTTACATTCCTGGACAGAATATGGGGGAGGGGTTTATATGTGCCTGGCATCCATCTGGAAAGGACTCATGATTGGCCGGCCAGCCCTTCAGGTGTCATCAGGGGCCCCTTTATGGAGGGCGATGTATGCAGGACCTGTATAAGCGGCAGGCGCTGTAAGGTAACGGCAGACGATGACATTTCTGTTTTTTTTCTATGTTCTCACTTTTGTATGATGATATTTTTCACATTTCAGTACTGTTTGATACACCCCCCCCTCCCCCGTCCGGATGTCACATGATGTAGTGTTTGTGTCCAGGGCCCTTGTGCCAAATGTGCGCCCTGCCGCGGCGGGACTGTGCAGCGTGCCAGTGCTCAGAGTAGAGGAGGCGTGGGGTATCAGACGCGCCCAGAACCATCAGGACGGGCGCCTCCACCCCAGGATCAGCTGACTCCGCGGCTCTCCTAGTTGTATGATGTCCGTCCCCCGCGGTGCCGTTATTATACGGATTCTATGCGGTTTATGTGGATTTTATGTGTTTTGTGACCTTGTAATAAATGTAGAGAAAAAATACATTTTCATCTTATTTACTTATGTGCAACTACAATGCAGCTCCCCAACGCGGTATCACACATAGTAGGATTAGATACACCGCTTCACACTACAGTATCACACAAAGTAGGATTAGATACATCACCTCCTCCTACAGTATCACACAAAGTAGGATTAGATACACCGCTTCACCCTACTGTATCACACATAGTAGGATTAGATACACCGCCTCACCCTACAGTATCAGAGTATAGGATTAGATACACTGCTTCACCCTACAGTATCACACATAGTAGGATTAGATACACCGCTTCACCCTACAGTATCACACAAAGTAGGATAAGATACACCGCTTCACCCTACAGTATCAGAGTATAGGATTAGATACACCGCTTCACCCTACAGTATCACACATACCGTGTTTCCCTGAAAATAAGACATCCCCTGAAAATAAGGCACCCCTGAAATTTGCAGAAGTCCCAAATATAAGGCACCCCCCGATAGTAAGGCATAGTAAAGTGTGCAGGCAAGTCAAGAGGCCTGTCCCCTGCTGCAATCCCCATTGTCTCCTACCTCCAGATGTATAGGTAGATCTGCAGACAGTCTGCTGTTATCCTGTCCCTGCTGTGCTGTACGAGTGTGCTGTTGTGAGCTCCCCTTGCTGGCTGGAAAAGTCCATACTGTACGTTCTGTTCCTGCTGTACATGTGTGCTGTGATGAGCTCCCCCGGGTGGCCGGAAGCTGCAATACCATCCCTGCTTACAAGTGGTACAGGAACTTCTGTCTGCAGACAGGTACGTTACTTTACAGCCCTTATTTTTTATGGCTCTGTGTGAGTCAGGCAACCTGTGTGTGATTCTTAAGGCTGGGTTCTCACAGAGCGTATTTCCAGCGAAAATCTCGCAGTTTGGCCACAGCGATAAACAGCGAGATTTCCGCCGGGAAAGCGCTGCTTCAAAACCCACGGCACTCAGCCGCTTGTTTTGAAGCGACCTGGCTGCACGCTTTTCCGTTTCTGTGGCCGGTGAATCTGCACCACAACACCGGCTTCTCCCAGCTTTGCCGTGACAGATTTGCTGTCCCATGGGGACGAGATTTCTGAGAAATTTCGTCCACAAAGCTGGCCAATTGAGGGATTAGCGGCCACAGATGGATTTGCTGCGGCGAAAAAAGACACCCCCTGAAAATAAGACATAGCGCATATTTGGGAGCAAAAATTAATATAAGACGCATCTTATTTTCGGGGAAACAGGGTAGTAGGATTAGATACACCGCTCCACCCTACAGTATCACACATAGTAGGATTAGATACACCGATTCACCCTACAGTATCAGAGTATAGGATTAGATACACCGCTTCACCCTACAGTATCACACATAGTAGGATTAGATACACCGCTTCACACTACAGTATCACACATAGTAGGATTAGATACACCACTTTACCCTACAGTATCACACATAGTAGGATTAGATACAACGCTTTACCCTACAGTATCACAGAGTATAGGATTAGATACACCACCTCACCCTACAGTATCACACATAGTAGGATTAGATACACCACTTTACCCTACAGTATCACACATAGTAGGATTAGATACACCGCTTCACCCTACAGTATCACACATAGTAGGGTTAGATACACCGCTTCACCCTACAGTATCACACATAGTAGGGTTAGATACACCGCTTCACACTACAGTATCACACATAGTAGGATTAGATACACCACTTTACCCTACAGTATCACACATAGTAGGATTAGATACAACGCTTTACCCTACAGTATCACAGAGTATAGGATTAGATACACCACCTCACCCTACAGTATCACACATAGTAGGATTAGATACACCACTTTACCCTACAGTATCACACATAGTAGGATTAGATACACCGCTTCACCCTACAGTATCACACATAGTAGGATTACGTACACAGCCTCACCCTACAGTATCACACATAGTAGGATTAGATACACCGCTCCACCCTACAGTATCACACATAGTAGGATTAGATACACCGATTCACCCTACAGTACCAGAGTATAGGATTAGATACACCGCTTCACCCTACAGTATCACACATAGTAGGATTAGATACACCGCTTCACACTACAGTATCACACATAGTAGGATTAGATACACCACTTTACCCTACAGTATCACACATAGTAGGATTAGATACAACGCTTTACCCTACAGTATCACAGAGTATAGGATTAGATACACCACCTCACCCTACAGTATCACACATAGTAGGATTAGATACACCACTTTACCCTACAGTATCACACATAGTAGGATTAGATACACCGCTTCACCCTACAGTATCACACATAGTAGGGTTAGATACACCGCTTCACCCTACAGTATCACACATAGTAGGGTTAGATACACCGCTTCACACTACAGTATCACACATAGTAGGATTAGATACACCACTTTACCCTACAGTATCACACATAGTAGGATTAGATACAACGCTTTACCCTACAGTATCACAGAGTATAGGATTAGATACACCACCTCACCCTACAGTATCACACATAGTAGGATTAGATACACCACTTTACCCTACAGTATCACACATAGTAGGATTAGATACAACGCTTTACCCTACAGTATCACAGAGTATAGGATTAGATACACCACCTCACCCTACAGTATCACACATAGTAGGATTAGATACACCACTTTACCCTACAGTATCACACATAGTAGGATTAGATACACCACCTCACCCTACAGTATCACACATAGTAGGATTAGATACACCACTTTACCCTACAGTATCACACATAGTAGGATTAGATACACCACTTTACCCTACAGTATCACACATAGTAGGATTAGATACACCACTTTACCCTACAGTATCACACATAGTAGGATTAGATACACCGCTTCACCCTACAGTATCACACATAGTAGGATTAGATACACCGCTCCACCCTACAGTATCACACATAGTAGGATTAGATACACCGCTCACCCTACAGTATCACACATAGTGGGATTAGATACACTGCTTCACCCTACAGTATCACACATAGTAGAAGTAGATACACCGCTTCACCTTTCAGTTTAGGATTAGATACAATGGCTCAATGGACAGTATCACACATAGTAGGATTAAATACACCGCTTCACCCTACAGTATCACACAGAGTAGGATTAGATACACCGCTTCACCCTACAGTATCACACATAGTAGGATTAGATACACCGCTTCACCCTACAGTATCACACATAGTAGGATTAGATACACCGCTCCACCCTACAGTATCACACAGAGTAGGATTAGATACACTGCCTCCTCCTACAGTATCACACAAAGTAGGATTAGATGCATCACCTCCTCCTACAGTATCACACATAGTAGGATTAGATACACTGCCTCCTCCTACAGTATCACACATAGTAGGATTAGATACACCGCCTCCTCCTACAGTATCACACATAGTAGGATTAGATACACCGCCTCCTCCTACAGTATCACACATTATGGGATTAGCAGTGGATACAAAATCGTACAATAAAAAAGGAGAACCGTTCAGCCCTTCCCAATATATAACTTCAGCTCGGCCGCTGGGATGTTGGTGGATCGGCCAATGGGATGTGACCACATGATATACTGTATATACCAGGAAGCTGCATTATTTGATGGGGTTTGTGTGTTTTCTGTCATTTGGGATATTTCTGATAATGTTTTTAGTGGCGCCACTTCTTGGTTTACGGACACGCGATGCAGAATCCCGTCTAACGATTGTCAGTGATGTCCGATCACCATGGCTGCAGCTGTCCCCACCATCGGAGATTGGATTAGATACATGGCGGTACGCGGATCGTGGCTGCTTACTGGTTAGATGTAACCGGTTCCCCTTGGGCTACAACCGCTGTCCTACCGAGCGCTGAGGGCCCTCCAGTAGGGATCTGGACGATGATCCCTGTGTTAGCGCTCATGGGCGTATGCGCACAACCCACAGCGTTTAACCATCGCTCTGCAGGCCGAGACCGCTTGTGGCGTGCGCAATGCGTATCACACGGACATTTGCAGTGTGCCTTAACTCCCTCCTCTGGTTTAGCACTTCTTCAGATGACGTGATTTAGTTGCGTTCTGCGCCGGTGATAGTCAGGCAGGTCGCCCCCGTATTCGTCTCTCTGGGTGTCGGGTGATATAATCGCCGCCTCCCTTTTCCCGTCTTTAGCAGTTTGTCGTACAATTCTTGTACCGACTTTGTGTTATTTTTCACATTCCGCCCGTCACGCGGATTGTACCGCCATGCAGCCGCAGACATCTGATTACTCTTAGGCTGCTTCACCCGCGTGTCTCGGCTGCTGGGGGTTAATCTGCATGCACCAAAGAACAACCTGCTTGACCACAAATACATCGGCACTACGTCCCGCTGATGTTGTGTCTTTATACTCCACGCGTTTCCTGCGTATTCGCGGCGCATTTGACAAGCCCATTGATTTCAGAAAATAGTGCAAGTTACATATTTTTTCGTGCGCTCACAAACTATGGCGCGGACGAACCTATTTACATCAATGCGTTTTATTCACCTCGTATTGTGCGTGCGAATGTTACGGGCGCAAATATGACCGCGAGAATCCAGCCTTATTGCGTTACTCCAGCAGGAAGCATGGTTGTATGTTCTCCATTTCGTCCTTGTCTGCTCCCGCCGGCCGCCTCCTCACTTCTTGGTCACATTTTCTCCTAAGTTTTGTATTTCCTCATTTTTTTAGACATTTTTAACCCCTCTGTGTCTGCAGCCTTTTGACAATTTTTGTACTTAATCGTCCTTCTACCACTTTCTGTAGTTCTACTTTGGAGCGCTGCTCCTCTGTGCTGCGCTGCTCCTCTGTGCTGGGCTGCTCCTCTGTGCTGCTCCTCTGTGCTGCTCCTCTGTGCTGCGCTGCTCCTCTGTGTTGCGCTGCTCCTCTGTGTTGCGCTGCTCCTCTGTGCTGCTCCTCTGTGTTGCTCCTCTGTGCTGGGCTGCTCCTCTGTGCTGGGCTGCTCCTCTGTGCTGGGCTGCTCCTCTGTGCTGCGCTGCTCCTCTGTGTTGCGCTGCTCCTCTGTGCTGCGCTGCTCCTCTGTGTTGCGCTGCTCCTCTGTGCTGCGCTGCTCCTCTGTGCTGGGCTGCTCCTCTGTGCTGCTCCTCTGTGCTGCGCTGCTCTGCTCCTCTGTGCTGGGCTGCTCCTCTGTGCTGCGCTGCTCCTCTGTGCTGGGCTGCTTCTCTGTGTTGCGCTGCTCCTCTGTTTTGCGCTGCTGTATCTTCCACCATAGACATTGATGTAAGCGGCATGCGACGGTGACTTACCTGTGATTAGACTGGTTTTTATCTCCTTAACGGGGTTCGGGGTTTGTTTGAAGGGGATCGGGGGTCACTTTCCCCAGATGTAGTAAAGAAAGCACATTTGCTATCGCTGCGTCCATAAATGTCCGATCAATCAAAGTAACACATTATTTATCCCACACAGTGAAAGTCGTCAGAAAAAAAAATACAATGTCACAATTGCGCTTTTTTGGTCACCCTGTCTACAAGAAAAAAACACGAAAAAATGTGTATGTACCCCAAAACGGTTGCAATAGATACAACAGGAGTTCCCGCAAAAAACGAGCCCTCCCACAAATATGTTGGCGGGAAAATAAAACCGTTCCGCCGGCCGTGAGATGGCAGCAGAACATGTTCTTTACAAAGATATTTTATTTTTTAAAAGTAGTGCAGCAAAAAAACCTCTTTTATAAATCTTCACTGCAGCGAGCGCCGCAGAAACAACCCCCCCCCCAAGATGGCGGAATGGCATTTTTTTCCGCATTTCATTCCACTTTCATGTTTAACCCCTTGAGTGGCACGCCCGGAAATTTCCCGGGACGAGCTCCACTGCTCATAGCGACATAGCCCGGAAGATTTCCGGGCTATGTATCACTATGGGAGCTGCAGAGCACAATGCCACAAGCTGTGACAGTGTGCTCTGCCTGCACAGACCCACACAGAACAAAGCAAGGGCTTTGAAAAACCAGCAGAAGATATTGCCGATATGCCGGCAATCTCCTGCACTGGTTTGTTTACAGGTTGCCATAGAGACCATCGGCTTGTCAGAAGCAAGCCGATGGTCTCTGTGGCAGGGAGAGCTTGGTGCTTGGCTGGCAGAGGACAGCTAGGCACCAGCTCTTACAGCAGAGATAAGAGAAAACCTCCGATCTCTGCTGTGTTAACCCTTTACATGCTGCAGTCTATGTGACTGCAGCATGTAAAGGGCTGTCACTGCAGCATGTAAAGGGCTGTCACCATCGGACCCCCGGAATGTGATCAGGGGTCCTGATGGGTCCCTGTGGAAGTCCCCTAAAGGGACAAAAAAAAAAGAAAAAAAAAAAAGTTAAAAAATTATAAAAAAAATTATAAAAACACTTGTCTCCCTTTACTTTGTAAAAAATCAAAAATACAATCACACATGTGGTATCCGTGTGCGCCGTAATGACCCAGAGAAGGAAGTTAATACATTATTTAACCCCTTAATGACATGGCCCCTTTTTTTCATTTTTCCCCATTTCTTTTTTTCCTCCCCGCTGTTTAAAAAATCACAACTTGTCCCGCAAAAAACAAGCCCTCATATGGCCATGTCAATGGAAAAATGAAAAAGTTATGGCTCTTGAGACGCAACTGCAAAATTAGTTGAAATTCAATGATTAGACCATTTTAAAAAACCTGCCCTGGTGGGCACGACAGGGTGGTGGGAAACACGCCACTCAAGGGGTTAAAGGTTTTTCAGTAAATTATACGGTACATAAAATAGTATCACTAAAAAATACAACACGTCCCGCAAAAACCGACCGACGGAAAAATAAGAGAGTCAGGATTTTTGGAAAGTGGGGAGGAAAAACAGAGAATGGGAAAGAAAAGGACCGCGTCCTTAAGGGGTTAATGGTCAAATCACAGCAAATTGGAGACAAGCCGTGCCACAAGTGCGCAGCCCCAGCAGAGCGCGTTGTGTCTCCCACATGTGCGGTGGAGGTGTACTTGGCTCCGCTGGCGGCTGCTGATGTCCTAAATATGAAGCTGTGCTGCTATCGCCATCTAGTGGTGAAGTGGCAGCAGATCTCGGCCGCAGGGACGCTCTGAGCTCTCAGCCGCTCCTCTCTTATTGATGACGGATCTTTTGTTCTTTGTCATTTTCTTATTTTTTCATCGATGGATTTCTTCTCCTTCGGCTTCTTTCTGTTCGCTTTTCTCTGCCGGTTGCTTGGAAACGCGCAATGAAATGGTCTCCAGCGCAAAACACTCGACAGAACGAGCCGTGCGAAAAGAGAATTACAAGTAGATTATATGGCTGGGATCATTATACGATGAATGGACCCCCAACCGATGGAGGGCAGATAGTGAGCGGGTCATTATGGAGGTGGGCGCAGTTCTCTCTAAGCTGGGATCAGGTACATATCAGCATCTGGTGCCCGGATACACAGCGCCACACAGCGCCCAGATAATGGCTGTGATATCTGGGGGTGGACTACGGCAATGTTCATCCTGAGAGTCCTGGTTCATGACTACATTGTGTTACATCATGGAGTACAGGGTCTCTATGGAAGGGGATCAGGAGCCAATTGCGCTCCATACAATGCGGGTGCCGGCTGTTTCTTACAGCCATCACTTACGCTGATCCCAGCTGTTAACCCTTTAAATGATGCTTTCAATTATGACACTGGCATTTAAATGCCGCGATTGTAGTTTAGAGGTCACATTGCTCCCCACGATAAAATTGCAGGGTGGCGTTCAGTTGCAATGGCAGCCAAGGGCCTTCTGCCAATGCAGGTTGCCTATCAAGCCATGCCTGTGGTGTGATTTGATAGATTGCCTGTCAGATCACGGTATAATGTAATGCTATCATAGTATCATAGAATGGTGGAGTTGGAAGGGACCTCCAGGGTCGTCGGGTCCAACCCCCTGCTCAGTGCAGGATCACTAAATCATCCCAGACAGATGTCTGTCTGGCCACTGAAGACTTCCATTGAAGGAGAACTCCCCACCTCCCGTGGCAACCTGTTCCACTCATTGATCCCCCTCACTGTCTAATATCTAATCTGTGTCTCCTCCCTTTCAGTTTCATCCCATTGCTTCTAGTCTTTCCTTGTAACAGAACTGGACCCAGTATTCCGGATGAGGTCTGACTAAGGAAGAGTAGAGGGGGATAATGACCTCACGTGATCTAGACTCTATGCTTCTCTTAATACATCCCAGGATTGTGTTTGCCTTTTTGGCTGCTGCATCACACTGTTGACTCATGTTCAGTCTATGATCTATTTGTATACCCAAGTCTTTTTCACATGTGCTGCTGCTTAGCCCAATTCCTCCCATTCTGTATGTGCTTTCGTCATTTTTCTTGCCCAGATGTCGGACTTTGCATTTCCTATATTATATCATACTGCAGGAGTGATCAAGGCAGCAAAGGTTCTTGTCCCTGATGGGGACTTAAAAAATGTAAGAATCAGTTCAAAAAAGTTTTATTAATTATTTTAAAAATCAAAGGTAATGAAAGCAAAAAAAACCTTTTGTGATAATTAAAAAATTTAAATAAAAACCCCGAAAACCTATTCGGTATGGCTGCACCTATAAGTCCGATCCATCAAAGTCATGCATTATTTACCCCGCGTGGTGAGCGTCCTCAAAAGAAAACCACACAACGCCAAAATTGCGCTGTTTTTTGGTCACCTCGTCTCCAAAAAAGTGTAATAAAAACTCATATGTCTTCCAAAATGATACCAAAAGAAACAACAAGAAATCCTGCGAACAAGAAGCCGTCGCAAAACTATGTCGACGGAAAAGTGAAACGTTCATGGAGCTCAGAAAATAATTTTAGTTTTTTCTAAAGATATTTTCATACTCCATACATTTGGTATCGTAGAGGTCTGACCGACCCGTAGAATAAAGGTGTGGTGTCAATGTTTGCTGTGGTGTGTACCCCGTAAAAACAAGACTTCCTAAAGATGGAGGAAATTCATTTTTTTTCCATTTCACTCCGCTTAGAATTTTTAAAAACTTTTTCAGTATATTATATGGTACATTGCATAACACTGAAAAATACAACTCGTCCCGCAAAAAACAACAACCAGCCGCCAGACTGGATTTTTAAAAAATGGTGAGAGAAAAGCAAAAATGAAAATCAATGCGATGGCTGCGATTGGTTCATCGAGCGCTGCAGTGATAGGCTGAGCCACGGCACTCGAGAACCAATCAGAGCCAGCGCTTCCTGGAGGCGGGGTTTTTAAACCCCTCACCAGGAAGCGCTGGATGAAAACTACTAGCAAGAGATGCAGAGGAGAGGCGGAGCGGACGGCGCCTGTTAGGTAATGTATTGTTTGTTTTTTATGCAGCTAGGGCTTATTTTAGGGACAAACAGCAGGACTTCCTACTGTTACCGTTGCATCGCACTGCATGAAAAACGCGATTTCGTGCGATGCAACACAAAGGAGGCTCCATAGGGAAACACGGGCTACAAAGATAGCAAATCGCAGTAATATTCAGCAGGCTGCGATTTTTTTTCTCTTGCAATGTAGCAGGCTACAAAATATTGTTAATTGAAGGAGCCCATTGGGAGCGCGGGCCTCACATACATGTGATCTGTAGGATGTCGCATCGCGAGAAAATAGCACAATTTTGTCACCCGTGTAAAAGCGGCCTTATTTCTCCAAAATGTTCTCAACCTAATGCTAGAGCAAAGTACAAACCACCCCGAAATAAACGCTTGTCCGTCCCGGTATCAGACTGCAACACCCAGGACCTGCTCTTCTAAAGGGGTCGTCCAGGTGGGGGGTCTCCACTCCTCTTGAGAGTCTCCTGAACTTTTTGGTAAGTACTGAATGTAGGTTGATCGTCCTGAGAATGGCAAAGGTCTGGTGTAAATTACTAATGTGCAATATCACATCTCATCAGCAGGTGGCGATATACAGTAGAGAATTACCCTATTATGTTGCTTAAAAGGGTTTTCCTGGACTTTAAATGGAACCTGTAATCACGTTTTCCTAATGCCGGCTGCACAAGGCGTATTTGCGTGCGTAAGATTTGTGCGCCTGATGCGCAGAGAATAGAACTCATTGTGATGTGTTCGTTCGCATTCCTGTATTTTGCACCTGTGTTTCAGTTGCGCAAAAAGAATACAGCGTGCTCTGTTTTTCTGCGTATTTACGTACCAAAGGTCCCCATAGAAGTCAATGGGGGTCTTCAAATGTGCGCGCAATACGCAAGGAGATTCATGAAACGCTGCGGAATTCCACTGGGTAAATGACTAATTAGCCATTTCAATCGTTGCGTCTTTGTTTGCCGCCCGCAAATGGACATGCGCTGCGGGCTGGAAAAATGCAGTAAAATACCCCAATGCGCGCGCAAAAAAAGCCTCATTCAGGTGCACAAAAAAGTTGTGCTGAGGCGCGCAAATGTTCATATGAAGCCGGCCTCATCCAGACAATGCGTAGCGCTAAAAAACGCTGTTATAGCTTTATCACTTAAAGTTTCCCCGCCTGGTATGCAAATGAGCTGAAAAGAGTCAGATTTTGTCCGCTCACCTGCCAGCATTACATTTTTATTAATTTTAAGCCTTTTTAACACTTTTTTATTTCCTGGTAAACACCTTAAAAGTGCAACCAAACTTTTTAAAAACTGCATGACGACATGTCAGAAGTTTTGACCAGTGATCACGTTTGGGGGTCCGAGTGCTGAGACCCCAAAGGATTACTGGAATGAATGGTCAGAAGGGCTCATCTGAGCACAAGGTCCGGGGCTGACTGAAAGCAGAGATCTTGAAAATGGTGAGGAACTGAAACACTAACAGGGACCTTAACTTATGGCTGCATGCCAGAATTTTGGTGTAGAAGAGAACCACTTGTGCAAGAATTTGGTGACTTCTCTGCACTGTCTGCGGCTTTTGTGGCCCTTCCCTGCATTCACAAGCGATGATTGTTCCTGTGAAAGAGCGAATGAACAATTATTGCTGGGGCGGCCTGTCGGGTGTCCAACAGATTGTCCGCTGTACAGATGGGAGGCGGTCACCTTTATTGTCATCGTAACCCATTTAAAAGTTATCGCTCTCTTATCTTAACACAACAAAACGCAATGTACAGTCATTCAAAGTGTGAATGAACCCCTGATAGCACCGGCTCTGCCATATTGAATGAACCCCTGATAGCACCGGCTCTGCCATATCGAATCAACCCCTGATAGCACCGGCTCTGCCATATCGAATCAACCCCTGATAGTACCGTCTCTGCCATATCGAATGAAGAATGAACCCCTGATAGTACAGGCTCTGCAATAGAATGAACCCCTGAGAGCACCGGCTCTGCCATATTGAATGAACCCCTGATAGCACCGGCTCTGCCATATCGAATCAACCCCTGATAGCACCGGCTCTGCCATATCGAATCAACCCCTGATAGTACCGTCTCTGCCATATCGAATGAAGAATGAACCCCTGATAGTACAGGCTCTGCAATAGAATGAACCCCTGAGAGCACCGGCTCTGCCATATCGAATGAACCCCTGAGAGCACCGGCTCTGCCATATTGAATGAACCCCTGATAGTACCGTCTCTGCCATATCGAATGAAGAATGAACCCCTGATAGTACCGGCTCTGCAATAGAATGAACCCCTGAGAGCACCGGCTCTGCCATGTCGAATGAACCCCTGATAGCACCGGCTCTGCCATAGAATGAACCCCGGAGAGCACCGGCTCTGCCATATCGAATGAACCCCTGATAGCACCGGCTCTGCCATAGAATGAACCCCTAATAGTACCGGCTCTGCCATAGAATGAACCCCAGATAGTACCGGCTCTGCCATAGAATGAACCCCTGATACCACCGGCTCTGCCATATCGAATGAACCCCTGATACCACCGGCTCTGCCATATCGAATGAACCCCTGAGAGCACCGGCTCTGCCATATCGAATGAACCCCTGATAGCACCGGCTCTGCCATATCGAATGAACTCCTGATAGCACCGGCTCTGCCATATTGAATGAACCCCTGATAACACTGGCTCTGCCATATCGAATGAACCCCTGAGAGCACCGTCTCTGCCATATCGAATGAACCCCTGATACCACCGGCTCTGCCATATCGAATGAACCCCTGATAACACTGGCTCTGCCATATCGAATGAACCCCTGATAACACTGGCTCTGCCATATCGAATGAACCCCTGAGAGCACCGGCTCTGCCATATCGAATGAACCCCTGATGGCACCGGCTCTGCCATATCGAATGAACCCCTGATGGCACCGGCTCTGCCAGAGAATGAACCTCTGATGGTACCGGCTCTGCCATAGAGTTAACCCCTGATAGCACCGGCTCTGCCATATCGAATGAACCCCTGATAGCACCGGCTCTGCCATATCGAATGAACCCCTGATAGCACCGGCTTTGCCATAGAATGAATCCCTGATAGCACGGCTCTGCCATATCAAATGAACCCTTGATAGCACCGGTTCTGCCATAGAATGAATCCCTGATAGCACCGGCTCTGCCATATCGAATGAACCCCTGATGGCACCGAATGAACCCCTGATAGCACCGACTCTGCCATATCGAATGAACCCTGGAGAGCACCGGCTCTGCCATATCGAATGAACCCCTGATAGCACCGGCTCTGCCATAGAATGAACCCCTAATAGTACCGGCTCTGCCATAGAATGAACCCCAGATAGTACCGGCTCTGCCATAGAATGAACCCCTGATTCCACCGGCTCTGCCATATCGAATGAACCCCTGATAGCACCGGCTCTGCCATATCGAATGAACCCCTGATAGCACCGGCTTTGCCATATCAAATGAACCCTTGATAGCACCGGTTCTGCCATAGAATGAATCCCTGATAGCACCGGCTCTGCCATATCGAATGAACCCCTGATGGCACCGAATGAACCCCTGATAGCACCGACTCTGCCATATCGAATGAACCCCGGAGAGCACCGGCTCTGCCATATCGAATGAACCCCTGATAGCACCGGCTCTGCCATAGAATGAACCCCTAATAGTACCGGCTCTGCCATAGAATGAACCCCAGATAGTACCGGCTCTGCCATAGAATGAACCCCTGATACCACCGGCTCTGCCATATCGAATGAACCCCTGATACCACCGACTCTGCCATATCGAATGAACCCCTGATAGCACCGGCTCTGCCATATCGAATGAACCCCTGATAGCACTGGCTCTGCCATATCGAATGAACTCCTGATAGCACCGGCTCTGCCATATCGAATGAACCCCTGATAACACTGGCTCTGCCATATCGAATGAACCCCTGAGAGCACCGTCTCTGCCATATCGAATGAACCCCTGATACCACCGGCTCTGCCATATCGAATGAACCCCTGATAACACTGGCTCTGCCATATCGAATGAACCCCTGAGAGCACCGGCTCTGCCATATCGAATGAACCCCTGATGGCACCGGCTCTGCCATATCGAATGAACCCCTGATGGCACCGGCTCTGCCATAGAATGAACCTCTGATGGTACCGGCTCTGCCATAGAGTTAACCCCTGATAGCACCGGCTCTGCCATATCGAATGAACCCCTGATAGCACCGGCTCTGCCATATCGAATGAACCCCTGATAGCACCGGCTTTGCCATAGAATGAATGCCTGATAGCACCGGCTCTGCCATATCGAATGAACCCCTGATAGCACGGCTCTGCCATATCGAATGAACCCTTGATAGCACCGGTTCTGCCATAGAATGAATCCCTGATAGCACCGGCTCTGCCATATCGAATGAACCCCTGATGGCACCGAATGAACCCCTGATAGCACCGACTCTGCCATATCGAATGAACCCCTGATAGCACCGGCTCTGCCATATCGAATGAACCCCTGATACCACCGGCTCTGCCATATCGAATGAACCCCTGATAACACTGGCTCTGCCATATCGAATGAACCCCTGAGAGCACCGGCTCTGCCATATCGAATGAACCCCTGATGGCACCGGCTCTGCCATATCGAATGAACCCCTGATGGCACCGGCTCTGCCATAGAATGAACCTCTGATGGTACCGGCTCTGCCATAGAGTTAACCCCTGATAGCACCGGCTCTGCCATATCGAATGAACCCCTGATAGCACCGGCTCTGCCATATCGAATGAACCCCTGATAGCACCGGCTTTGCCATAGAATGAATCCCTGATAGCACCGGCTCTGCCATATCGAATGAACCCCTGATGGCACCGAATGAACCCCTGATAGCACCGACTCTGCCATATCGAATGAACCCCTGATAGCACCGGCTCTGCCATATCGAATGAACCCCTGATACCACCGGCTCTGCCATATCGAATGAACCCCTGATACCACCGGCTCTGCCATATCGAATGAACCCCTGATACCACTGGCTCTGCCATATCGAATGAACCCCTGATACCACCGGCTCTGCCATATCGAATGAACCCCTGATACTACTGGCTCTGCCATATCGAATGAACCCCTGATACCACCGGCTCTGCTATATCACCTCAGCAAGAGTCAGGCTAAAGAAATAAACATCTGTATAAATGATTTACTCCAGGAACTGGTGCAACATGCCAGAAGTGCCCAGCAGCTCGGACCTGGCAGGTATGTCATGTAGGCACAAGGTGTCAAGATGCACCAAATACATGAAACCACAGGAAATTACTCTTAGGTTTATTCAGACGACCGTATATCGGCTGGGTTTTCACGCCCGTCCAATATACGGCGTCTCTCTCTGCAGTGGGAGGAGCATGGAAGAGCTGGGAGCAGTGCTCTGAGCTCCCGCCCCCTCTCTGCCTCCTCTCCGCCCTCTCTCTGCCCCTCTGCACTATTTGCAATGAGGAGAGGCGGGGCTAATTCACGGAATTTAGCCCCGCCCCATCCCGCCTCCTTTCATTGCAAATAGTGCAGAGGGGCGGAGAGGGGGTGGAGAGGAGGCAGAGAGGGGGCAGGAGCTCAGAGCACGGCTCCTGGCTCTTCCATCCTCCCCTCCCCCTGCATAGAGAGACGCTATATATCGGCTCGGCGTGAAAACCGAGTTCTCCTTTAATGGAAGTGTTCAAACAAAGGCTGGACAGACATCTGTCTGAGATGATTTAGTGATCCTGCACTGAGCAGGGGGTTGGACCTGATGACCTGGAGGTCCCTTCCAGCTCTACCATATAAGGTTTCATAAGACTGGATCGCCCCTTTAACTGAATCACCCACCACTGATCTTGGCTTGTGTCTCCTCTCTTCAGACCATGACAGATGTGCTAAGACGCTTTTACATGGGAAACCCCAGAGATAATCGTTGTGGCCCTCCTACCTCCATTCCCAGTAAACAGGCAGTCGTGTATAAGTGCCAACTGCCTGTTCACACGGCCGACCCCTCGTTCAGCTTTATGCATGCAGAAACTGAATGACGAACGAGAAGCGAACAAATTCTTGTTCATTGTCCAGTTGGGGCATTACACTGAGCGATAATTGCTCAGCTTCCCGCTGGATGCACTGAACGATTTATTGGCCCCTATAAAAGGGCCCTTATGGCCCCTTCACACGAATGTATGTGCAAAACGCTCGCCTAAGTGCAATGCATTTATGCCGTGTAGGATGCGCTTTTGCGTGTGCATTACTGCGTATTACTGTACTTTTTGCACTCACGGGGCCAGTTCTCATGGTCATGGGACCCCCGCCTTGATTTAAAAGGCTATTTAGCCTAATGAGGTCCAGATGTGTTCTTTTTTTATGGAATTAGGCAACATACCGCGCATTTGCACACGTCTTTTGGACGCATAGACCCCTATGGGCACCTTTGATGTGCAAATGTGCACAAAAATAGAGCATGCTGCGTTTTTTCCCGCTCACCAATACGTTCGTGTGAAGGGGCCGCAGCGTCGGGCGGTTTCTGCAGTCGCTCCAGCCCTGCTCGCCTTCATACTGCGCAGAATGTTTAATAATCATCAAATACTTCAGTGAAATTGAAGCAACATCTCCAAGGAATATTGAGGCAGGAAGGTGATTCACTGATGTCTTAAGTGGTTTTGGCAGCTTGTATTCCTTGCTGGTTGAGTAGATGGAACAAAGCCAGAAGAGACATTACAAGTCAAGCCTTCCAGGTAAGTAATGGCAGTGTGCATGTGTATGGAGGAGTCAGCAGCAACAGCGTTCATTATAACATCCCTGGGGGAGTAGAGCTGTGAAGGGGTTAATGATAACATCCCTGGTGGTCTGAACTGGAGAAGGAGAATGGTAACATCCATGATGGTCTAGGTTAGTGAAAAAAATCCTGTCAACAGCCATTTAGTGTGCAGCCATGCTTCCTCTAGCCCTGCCCGAAAGGCTTGGAGGGGTTCAGACGAGGCGGGTTTGCCATGAACCCTCCGCATGGAGACTCTGCGACATTTACAGTAACAGCAAAGAGGATGAGATTTTGAAAATCTCATCCACAAGCTGCAGAAATAATCTGCACAAAACCCGGGCGGAGATTGACATGCGGTGCGGAATTCAGTTCTGCAGAATGTCAATTTTATTGCCGTTTCCACTGCGGAATTCACCTCTTCTCAATGAGGGGTTGAATTCTGTACAGGAATACTTAATTAAACTGGCTTTAAAATCTGTTTTGGATCATTTACGTATGGATCCAGGCTTAATGATAATGCCGCTGGTGATCTAGGGCACTGAAAGTGTTTCTGAATTTATTCCTGGTGGTCTAGGATAGTGAAAGGGTAATGATAACATCCATGGCTGTCTAGAGTAGTAAAGAATTAATGATAACATTGCCAATGGTGGCAAAGGGGTTAAAGGGTTAACAATAACATCCCTGGTGGCCTTAAAATAGTAAAGGGTCAATGGTAACATCCCTGGTGATTTAGGGCAATGTGGTAGTCCAGAAAAGTATAGGGTTACTAATAATTAACCTTGGATACTGAAATGGTTAATGTTAATATTCTTGGAGGTCTAGCCTAATAAAAAGTTAATAATAGCATTCCTGATGGACTAGAGTAGTGAAAGAGTTAATGCTAACATGCCTTGTGGTCTAGAGTAATAAAGGGTTACTAATAATATCCCAGGTAGTTTAGGGCAGTGAAAGGGTTAATGATAACATCTCTGGTGCTATAGACTACTAAAGGGTTACTAATAGGATTTCTGGCGGTCTAAGATAGTGAAAGGTTTAATGGTAACATCTGTGGTGGTCTAGAATAGTAAAGGGTTATTAATAATAGCCCTGGTGGTCTGGAGTAGTAAAGGGTTATTAATAATAGCCCTGGTGGTCTGGAGTAGTAATGGGTTATTAATAATAGCCCTGGTGGTCTGGAGTAGTAATGGGTTATTAATAATAGCCCTGGTGGTCTGGAGTAGTAATGGGTTATTAATAATAGCCCTGGTGGTCTGGAGTAGTAATGGGTTATTAATAATAGCCCTGGTGGTCTGGAGTAGTTAAGGATCACAGAAAATGTGGCCCAGAAGGGAAATGACACGTAAAGCCAAACACATCACTTACCTAGGTGTTGGGTCACAGATGCTTTGGTTTTTATGGCCTTTTCCCTTTAGTTAGACTATGTGGAGTGCGACATTTGGCTGCGTCCGGAGTCAGGTGACCAAAGATTGCTTTGTAGTCCTGCGACCTCGTACTGCCATTGAAGTCAATGGGGGCACAATTGGTGTCATAGTTTGCTGCGATCCTGACTTGTTGGTCACAAAAAATTCCAGCCAGCGGCGTGGCAAGGTCAGGTGATACCCCGTACGGAAATTTGCCTTGTCACCCCCCCCCCCTCCACCCTCTAATTTTGAAATTATTAGAAGAAGGAAAAACTAGATCCTTCGGTCTCGCTCACGCAGGCGTTGGGCAAAGGGCCGTGATTTCAATCGTGGCGCTTTGTCGCAATTTTACTTTTGCTTTCAGCCGCGGCACCCTGCGGCCAACAGCGTAGCTTGGCATACTCATCATAGATGAGGTGCGCTAAACACCCAAAATAGAACAGACTCCACTCGATCGAGCGGCTGTCTTAGAGGCTCCAATAGGAGCGTTATACCGCGATTAATGCGGTGTGAAAACCCCCCGCTAATCGCGGAAAAGAGCGCCTATGTTAGGGAGGCCTATGGCTGAGCTCCCACAGGATGGAAATCTTGCGGCTTGGCCGCACCGAAAAGCCGCGAGATTTCCAGGGGAGAGCCGCAGCTTCAAAACCCTCAGCATTTTGCAATGGATTTTGGAGCGGTTCAGCAGGCGGCATTCCGAAAAACGAATTGACATGCTGCGGGTGTCAATTCCGCGCCACATCGCTGGTTCCGCCCAGCTTTGCCGTGACGGATTGGCCGCCCCATGTGGACGAGATTTTTGCAAAATCTCATCCACCTGGCTGGCTAATCCCGGGATTAGGAGCCGCGGGCGGATGTGCTGCACAGACATTCTGCATGGAATTTCCGCGGTAAATCCGCCCCGTGTGACCCGCCTTACGGCTGCAGGGGTGATTTCTGGTTTATTTTCTTAACATTTTCGTCTCCTGACTTTGTTCTCTGAAAATTTTGAAATCACATCATCAAAATGAATTTCTTTCGCTTCCCTCGTGCATCACGTTTTGCTCGGTTTCTTTTTTTTTAACTGTTTTTCACAAGTATTTTTTGGGTGGTGATTATTTGTTTCCTTATGTGTATCACGCATTTTCTGCCATTATTTGGGGAGAAGTCTAAGCAAAAACATCTAAAGAAATGCCAAAAAATAGACACTGACCCAAAAAACGCAAATGAAAAATGCGCAATTTGTATAATGTTGACCTGTGCGCTGTAATCCCTATATGAGGCGCTACAGTCACATTCCAAATATTTACAGATGGATGAAATACAGGAACAGCTGGAGCGCCGAATGATGCTATGGGGGAAGCAGCGCCCTGGTAAAGGCAACCACATGCCAACGATGGCACCAAGGCCATGGGCAACAATCAGCTAAAATGTGTCAGGAACTATTAGTTTCTATGGCGATGAGTACGTGAGGTGGTTTCTGGTACAGTCATGGCAACAGACGGGCGTTATGGAGAGAGGATGATACAAGTTTATTCCGTCTGCTGGACCTGAATCTCCTCCTCGTACATTCAGCATCAGAGAGCGAGAAAGCCCAATCCGCACCGCGAATATAGATGCCGCGGCTAACTATCTGTCTAATATTTTGTTCCTCCTCCAGCAGCACTGCCTGATTGTTGCATGCCAGGACCACAGCTGAGCTGTTACTCCCCTCAGTGATAGCACCCAGAGCGGCCCGCACCTGCTGCACCCCCCTTTCTATGCCACTGATTTCAGCCTTAATGGGTGAAGGGCCATTTAGCCCCAGCCTTAATGTTAACATCATTGGTGCTCTAGGGTAGTGAAGGGGTCAGTGATAACATCCTAGGTTGTCAGAGCTGGACCATCTTTGATGGTCCAGTTCTGCTAGGCCGTGTATATTGGTATCAGAACTGTACACATAGGGGTGCATTTACTATGGATGTTGGGCCATAACTCTGCCGTAGGCTGCACCTTTTTTTCGGTGCAAATCAAGTTTAGACAGATTTACTATTGATTTGTACTTAGGTAGAGGGGGGTTTATAGACAGATTTAAGAATTGCAACTTAAAAAAAAATGACAGAATTTGTTGCAATCTCACACACGTAGCTGGTGGTGTAAAAAGTGACTCCACAGTTCTAGATATATTGATATATTTATTTACACTTTTCTATCTATCTATCTTTCTATCTCATATCTATCTATCTCCTATCTATCTATCTATCCCATATCTATCTATCTATCTATCTATCTATCTATCTATCTATCTATCTATCTCCTATCTATCTATCTATCTTTCTATCTCATATCTATCTATCTATCTCCTATCTATCTATCTATCTATCTATCTATCTATCTATCTATCTATCTATCTCATATCTATCTATCTATCTATCTATCTATCTATCTATCTATCTATCTATCTATCTATCTCCTATCTATCTATCTCCTATCTATCTATCTATCTATCTATCTATCTATCTATCTATCTATCTCATATCTATCTATCTATCCCATATCTATCTATCTCATATCTATCTATCTATCCCATATCTATCTATCTCATATCTATCTATCTATCTATCTATCTATCTATCTATCTATCCAATATCTATCTATCTATCTATCTATCTATCTATCTATCTATCTCATATCTATCTATCTATCTATCTATCTATCTATCCAATATCTATCTATCTATCTCATATCTATCTATCTTATGTCTTTTTGGGCCATTTTTCTGGGGGTTTTTTTGGTTGTTCTGTTTATTTTCTGAGGTTTATAGGTGATATATACTGCCTCGTATATAGTTTATGGGGAAAATAATCAGTAGAACTTGAAATGTTTTCACTTTAATTCCTGCTCATTCTGGGCTTAAGAGTCCAGTGGGCGGACCTATCAGTGGTTGATCGCTAACTCTATGCATACTTATACCAGGATAGCTCTCACTGTTCAGACCGCCCACTGGATTCCTAAGGCAAGAATGGGCAGGATATTATATGACTGAAATAGGAGTTCTAATTATTTTTTTCCCACAAACCTATATATTAATCTGTTGAGCTCCTCCTGCTGCATAAGATGAAGCCTGCTGGTGAGACACCATGTTTAATGTGTTGGGTTCCCTTTAAGGCTAGCTTTATATTAGTGTTCTTCCATTATAGAAAAACAAAAAATTGGTTCTATCCTATGACAGAACCCCACAGCTTCAGACAGACCCTCGTACGTTATTGGGGTCCGTCCTGCTTCTGTTATATCTTCTGGCATTTTCCTGATTAAAATAGCCCGGAAAACTGTGGTACTTCATCTGGAATTTTTGGACAAACCGGCACCAGAGCCCACGAGCCTGCCATTATGGCTCTCACATTCCCACGTTCCTCCCATTACTCGCCTACTTCCTCCTTCTCTCTCTTGCCTCTAATTTTCTTCCTCTCTCTTTTCTTCCCCCTGCTCACTATTTCTCCTTTTTCTCGCTCCCTGCTCTTATTTTTCCACCTTCTTCCCCCTTCTTCCTCCTATGGCCGCATCATTGTGTCTCATGTTTGTTCTCATAATGACACCTTCAGCTGATGTGTTATTAATGGAGACAATGTGGCATCGGCCTATTCGCCCTCGGGTCCGATCTAGCGCAGCTCCCTCGTGATCTGAAGATTCTGTTACATAACGCTTCCACGGATTCTGTATCATCATGAAATACTATAATATGTCTGCTATAACACAAGTCCATAGAGTATAGCACACAGCAGTATAGCACTTCGTCTTGGCTGTGCGCTGTCTTTATATGGGGATCTTACCAGCCTGGGGCGTACAGAGATCACAAGCAGCCCTGTAGTGAACCTCGGAATTGGGCACCACTTAAGTGGAAAAAAAAAAGAAATGATACATACCACATGTTCCTTTAGGCAACATTTATAACACATCGGGCTTAGATACATCAGCTCAGCTTTAGGATACCTCTAAGTATTGCAGTCAACCTATAATAGTCAGATTTCAGCTCTACACCGTGATAGTGATTACAGTGCAGGTACCTCCAATAATCACAGAAGACTTCTTCTCTGATGTGATCTCTGCTGACGTCCACTTTGCGTTTTCTTCTCCATCCAGGTCCAGGCCATCGTGAAGAATTCTTCCAGCCACAGCTCATCTCTACACACTCTTCTCATCCTGCCAGTACCCACAATGCTCCTCTCAATGTCTCACATAGTAACAGTGCCCAGTCTGTGGCCTCCACTTAATAATTATCCCCCTTCGTGGCCCATATTTAGTAATAGTGGCCCACACTTAATAGTGCCCCTCCCTCCTTGTGCACCAACTTAGTAACACTGACCCCCTTTGTAGCACCTGCTTAGTAATATTGTCCCCTTTGTGTACCTGTTTAGTAAAATGACCCCTCTTTGTGGCCCTCACTTACTAATAGTGACCCCTTTTGTGGCTCCTGCATGGTAATAGTGTCTCTGTTTGTGGCCCCCACCTAATAATAGTGCCCCACACTTAGTTACTATATCCTACTTTGTGGCCCTTGCCTAGTAAAATTGTTTCTCTTTGTGGCCCCTGGGGAGTAATAGTGGACCCAATTTATTAATGATGGATCCAGGCCCATCCCACTTGCTGAACCTCCAGTTAAAGCCCTCATACAAATTGACCCAGTCACACGGATGCAGGCTAGAGCTCTGTGACCATCATCCAACTCTTGCACACTGTAGTCTGACAGCAGGAAGGGGAGAAGTCAGATGATGCGCATAGTGCCCCGCCGGCATTCATGTGATTGTGTGAGCTAGTATGAAGACTCTTACTGGCAGTTGGGAAGAGATGAATAGACCGGAGGTTCAGCAGTTGAGACATGAGAGGCGTTATTTGGCCCTTGGCCTCCAACCCAATGGGCCCTGTAATAATCAAATGGTCTGCCTCTACTGGCAGCATGCTACTGTCACCAGATGAGTAGTTATGGTGATCACTGAAGCAGAACATTACTTGTTCTGTACCAGTTTTCATTGTCTTCACTGGTCTTGTTACCTACCCTTGTCTACTGAAGCAGATGAGTTATGGTCTTTGCAAATACAACCGTTTTATATGGGTATCAGCACAGACAGGTCTAAAGTTTGCCATACATGTAAAACAATGATGGGCTGCAAAGCAGCCCATTAATCATCCATGGGATTGCTCTTATGAATGATCACACCACACCAGCAACAGTAAAATAGGTCCTGGGGGAAGAAATAGGTCCAGAGTGGTTTAATAGCATAAAAGAAGTAATAATCACCTGCCCTTGCTGCTCTGTTGCACCTGCCTTCACTTCTGGGCACATGTCTGGACAGTCATGTGATCGCTGCAGCTAATCACCAGCTCTGCTGCAGCGATCACATGACTGTTTGTCAGGACATGCACTAGAAGATAGGAGATGACCGGTCAGCAGATGAATCATTAGAGATTTGACCAGTACAGCAACTGATCGTGAAGGTTTCGGCAGATTATGTCATACATTTGCAGTTTCGGCCATGGTAGGCAGACTGAATCGTACTTTTTCAAGTAATTGTCTCCTGAAATCGTCCAAATCAGGCGACTATCATCTCATATGTATGGCCAATTTAACATAAAAAGCCGCCTCCACAGCAACTCAAGAACAGCCACATTTTCCCCACAAAAACACCAAAGTCCCGCTAAAAAGGGCCAGGTGACTGATAGGAAGGGGAACCCAGCAGCCGCCTAATGTAAAACAGCAAAGCAAGCGGAGTCGCTGCAGAACAGAGAAGTAGGCTGAGATAAGGAGAAATCAATCTCTACATGCTGCAGCCTTAAGAAAGCTCTTAATAATGATCACTGATGTCCCCCCAATGAGCGGTAATCACAGTTTAGCAATATGAATGCCAGCCAGAATGCTGCTACTGTATAAGAGCACCAGCGGCCATGCTTCTTTGAGAGTGTCAGGTATAGCCTGTTTCCCCGAAAATAAGACACGTCTTATATTAATTTTTGCTCCCAAATATGCGCTACGTCTTATTTTCAGGGGGTGTCTTTTTTCGCCGCGGCAAATCCGTCTGTGGCCGCTAATCCCTCAATTGGCCAGCTTTGTGGACGAAATTTCTCAGAAATCTCGTCCCCATGGGACAGCAAATCTGTCACGGCAAAGCTGGGAGAAGCCGGTGTTGTGGTGCAGATTCACCGGCCACAGAAACGGAAAAGCGTGCAGCCAGGTCGCTTTAAAACAAGCGGCTGAGTGCCCTGGGTTTTGAAGCAGCGCTTTCCTGGCGGAAATCTCGCTGTTTATCGCTGTGGCCAAACTGCGAGATTTCCGCTGGAAATACGCTCTGTGAGAACCCAGCCTTAAGAATCACACAGGTTTCCTGATTCACACACAGAGCCATAAAAAAATAAGGGCTGTGAAGTAACGTACCTGTCTGCAGACAGAAGTTCCTGTACCACTTGTAAGCAGGGATGGTATTGCAGCTTCCGGCCACCTGGGGGAGCTCATCACAGCAGACATGTACAGCAGGAACAGAACGTACAGTATGGACTTTTCCAGTCAGCAAGGGGAGCTCACAACAGCACACTCGTACAGCACAGCAGGGACAGGATAACAGCAGACTGTCTGCAGATCTACCTATACATCTGGAGGTAGGAGACAACAGGGATGGCAGCAGGGGACAGGCCTCTTGACTTGCCTGCACACTTTACTATGCCTTACTATCGGGGGTGCCTTATATTTGGGACTTCTGCAAATTTCAGAGGGTGCCTTATTTTCAGGGAAACACGGTAGTACCCACATAATAGTGCCAGCTCCTATAAGAGAAGCAGATGTACAGGGGTGCCAACATAATAGTGCCAGCTATAGCAGTCCTATTAGATAGGCAGCTATAGTAACCACATAATAGTGCTACCTATAGAGGTCCTATTAGATAGAAAGGTATAGTACCCCCATAATAGTGGGGATGCGCAGAAGACCTCTGCGGCGCAAGCACGCCGGAGCGGGACAGAAGAGGGCAGACTGCGCAAGCGCGTCTAATCCAGGCAGAAGAAGGCTTCGGTCGGCGCCATGGAGACTTGCTTTCGCAGGACAACCCCTTTAACTCCAAGAACAGAACAGTTCAGCAGCTTCTTAACAAGTGATGCCATAGGGAGAACTCATGGGACGTCAGGAGAAACCACAGCCACAGCTATCTGTAGGTCCTGGCCCACTACAAATGGCTACTAGCCACAATGCCCACATAAAAAACACCTGAAATACACACGCAATTACCCCATATTGCTCCTTTTTACAACAGATAGGAAGTTATATGTGACTACCAGGTGACTTCCTTTTCCTGTCCTGATCTCCATGAATAGATGGAGCTGCTGTGACATGTTGGCAGCCTCAGAAGGATGCAGGTTTCATCCACAAATGCAAACTGAAACCAAAATGCTGAGACTGTGTGGTGACTGATAATTAAATGGAAGTCAGTAGACAATCAGAGTGTTTGTTACAATGTAACAGTACAAGTACAATGCATCAGTTGGCAGTCCAGCTATTGGGCTCACAGAGCATTGTCTAGACTGGATACAATTGTATCACTGCTCAGCTGAGAGCAGGACTGGCTATATACAATGTATCAGTTGGCAGTCCGGGCTGTTGGGCTCACAGAGCATTGTCTAGACTGGATACAATTGTATCACTGCTCAGCTGAGAGGTATTCGGTCTCTGCAGGCTTTTATCCTCTGAATGTAAAGAAGAATATTCCCAACACAAAATATATTAGAAAGCGTCATATTGTACAATAAAGCCCCCTAAGTGTAATGAATTGTAATAAACTAAGTAAAATGCCTGTTGCTAATATGTGTTTTTTCTACTAACACAAGCTGCCTCTTTAAATACTGACTAAAGGCCCATTTACACCAGCCGATGATCGCTAAACAATCACTAATCGGTGCGTGTAAATGTGCAGCCATCGTGGCACTGTTAGCTGATCGTTAAATTCAAGCTAAAGGCCCATTTACACTGGGTGATTATCACTAAAAGTCCGCTCATCGCGATCGTTTTAGTGATTATCGGTGCGTGTAAATGGGCGCGGGGCACCCGCATTTCGGTCTCTTTTCGCTGCTCGTTAAAATCAAGTGAGCTTGATTTTAGTGATCAGTTTTATCAGTCGTTCTCCACAGGGGAGTGCTGATAGCATTGTCCCCCCCCCCCCCCCCTTCCCACGTGGAGAACAAAGGATCAGAGCGCAGCTAATAGCCTCGGGCTAATAGCCTGCACTCAGAGAAGGCTTCACTAACATACATAGCTGAGAAGCTACTTGAATACCAATTATTTTTTATGCAAAATAATCACTCAAAGCTGTCCTTTGAGCGATCTTTGAGCGATTATCTGCTCCTGTAAATGGGCCTTAACCTAAAAATCGTCCTTCAGCCTTATCAGCAGTTCTCCGCAGGTACTGCTGATAGCATTGTTTCCCCGTGGAGAACAAAGGATCTGAATGCAGATAAGAGCCCTCATTCAGAGAAGGCTTCATTTGCACACCTAATTGGCACTTAAGTAGCTGAGTAGCTACCTAATACTTTATGCAAAATGATCGCTCAAAGCTCTCACTCAGACTGTCCTTTGAGCGATCATCTGCTGGTGTAAATGGGCCTTAACTACTTGCTCCCCCTCCCACCGTGTTCCTAACAGTTTACCCAAGATGGCGCATTCTTTATCCTGGAATTTCGAGATAAGACCTCAGCTCCTGGAGGAAGAGACCCCTATAAGGGCAATAACCAATCAGCTACAGATTCGTACTCCATGACGCATTAACCATGCTTACTGTCTATAAAACCCAATGCAACTGGATTAGAATAAAGAAGTCTCATTTAGCTGAACAGCAGGTTTCGGTGTGATTCTTCCGTGCATGCACCGGCCTCAGGGCCTTCTAAGCAGGAAGGGGGCAGATATTCATCATTAGGTATATTAGTACCTACCTATATGGAGGGTATCACACAGGCGACGGCTCTGCCTATTCAGGCTCATGGAAGTAACTGAAATGTGAAATGAGGTGAAGGTCTGAAACTGATGGTTGGTGCTAATTAAAGAGTTGGCCCGAAACATTCTGTCATTACACGAATCTCAGGGTGACTGGAGAAGCTGTTTGCACCATCTGTTATCAGATGATGCTGGAGAGGATCAGAAAATAAATTATTTAATGCCGTTTTATGGCCCATAGTGTTTTCCAGAGGGCAACTGACTAAGGTTAGTGGCACACTAGCCATAACTGTGAGCAACTCAGGCGCAACTCAAGTCCACGTATTGGCTGATACACACAGACATCATCCTCATAGTATTCCTTGCCGGAATATTTCTCCTGTTACCTTAAAAGGGGAAAAACAAAAACACAGTGAGACAAACGGCACATTAAACAAAAGATTGTAACGATCATAATCTTTCCACATTAAAGAATTTTCAGTTCTATCTGTTTTTTTCCCTGATTCTTCCCCGGGTCATATAATCCCATTTTCTCACACATTCTCCACATCTCATCTGTACGGATCCCATCTATTATTTCCCGTGGGACCCCATCTTTCAATAAAACTGGAAACATATATTTCTTGCTTCCTGAGTTCTTCTATTAGGATCGGGGTTTTGATCTTGCTGTGGCTCCTCCTCCTTTTCCTGCTTTAACTCTTTCACCAATGACCTTACCTCTGACTAAACATCCTCTAACCGCGGTGCAGTGGGTTGTTCCGGCGACATGGAAGGAGGGGCGCCTCTCTTGTCACGTGACTTACTGCACCCCCGCTGTGGAATTTCTGAATCTTTAATTGTTACCTTTTTATTTAGGGACCCCTGTTTCTTATTAAGCCCCCTTTCCTGGTACATCCTCCACATATCTCCTGTGCTTATACCCTCTATTGCATCTCTCATCTTTCAATAATGCAAGAAACATTTATTTTCTGGAAACCCGATTCTTAATATTAATACTATGTTCCTTATCTTCGCTTTCTCTGGTAGAATATTGCTGGGGGCCCCATTCTCCTAAGTCTCCCAATTGTCCGACCGCCTCCAGGACGGCTCCTGTTTCCTGCGCTGTCTGGTTCACCAATAAAGCCATAATAACAGACTTGTACGCTGGCGGGGCACATTTAATAACTTTATTCCTCACACCTATTGGAAAGGGCAACTGTATCATTTCATTTGCAAGTCCCACAAAATAGCTGTTTTCATGATCTCTTCTTTAATACACTGAATACAATCTCTTACCATAAACCTCTGACAGTCATTAGAAGGCCAATCAGCTGGGATATTTCTCCTTACACCCCCTGGCTGCTACAGCTAACACATTTGTTAACCCTTCTTGTTCCAGATTAGTGTAATCACGGAATGCTGTTTGGACATTTGGTTCATGGCTCAGGGTTAAAAAGCTTTTTCACATCCTGTGCATCCAAGTTTACCCTTTCCAATCCAATTTGTATATGGTTTTCCTAGGGGGCTTACTCTTTTTCTGCTGTTCTACAATAGCACTATATGCTGGCTAAAGCCAGTACTGCATGAGGTGACACATTGGATAGGCTCCGACAGCAGAGAGGCTGGCAATATACAGTAAGAGAACCCCCGATGGACGTCTTCCAACATCGGAGCTGTACAGCCTTAAATCATAATGTCTTCAGAGGTCAGACAGTGGATTGGAAAGGGTTAATGCCCGACACTCTCTGATCATACAGGCGTACCATCCAAGCTATTAAACTTTCTCCTGACTTCTGCTGAAATCCACCAATAAAATCAGTTATTGCTTGTTGAGAAAACTCTTCTCTTGTGTTAGTAAATGAAGTAGCTATTTGACCGTTACTAGGAGTATTTACCTGCTTTCTTCTTACAGCTGGTTTAGCCTCAACAGATAAGGAATCTACACCTCTTTGTTCATCACAACCCTCATCATCCTCTTTGCTACTGTTAGAATCCCAGATATTTTCATCCCATTTATCAGGGTCCTATTTAACCCCTTCTTCAGCTATGGCCAAAGTAACGTTCTTGTTATTTACTCTTCACCTTTTCTTAAGCTTATCCTGAGCCCCTCTACTGCTGCCTTCTCAGCCACCTTCTGATTCCCGTCACATTTATCCACAATCATCTTATTTTGACACTGTACAACTGTCAGAGCACTTCTTGTTTTACACAACTGCTTTTCCAATTCTCGCACCAACATTCTCTTTTCTCTTCTCGTTGTATACGATAAGCTGCTAACAACACCCATCCACGTCCGCACACATTCAGAAAACCCTTTTCTTTTCTCATTTTCACTTTTTGCAAACACGTCACCACATTCACTGGTTCAGCATCTTTCAAACACTTTTCCCATGATTCACTAAAACCCACACATTGTGACCACTCAGCAACCAAAGTGTTATAGGTACTATAGCTGCTGCTATCATGAGTTAGTACGCCGCCTCGGCTGGATACTCCCAGATCGCTCTTCAGATTCAAGCTGCTGATAGAATTGCATATGGGGTTAGAGTTTATTGAATAACGGCTATATGTATATTTGCCATTTTTGTTATTTGAGTGGAGATTATTTATATGGTACAAGCTATTTGGATACAAGCTTTTTTATATCAATTTTTTTTATAGCTGAGTAAGAGCCAGTTATTTCAGTCTCCCATTGGTCTTGAATACCCTTTATTTTCCTGGCTTTTGATTGTTTGATTGATGTCAATTATATCTGATATCATATATAACAGGCCTAGGGAGTAGTATATATCTGGCCATTTATGGTTCCCTTCAAAGATGAAAAAGGGTATAATTTGCGCGGTTTGATGAATGCGCGCAACCAGAGTTCCCTGGAGTTTACTGGGGCTTCCATGGTTATTGACTTCCCCTGACGCATGCACAGATCTTCTCTGGGATGATGATATTATATGTGGGACACACGATGTGCTTAGCGTGCATATCGAGTGATCGTCACATTCCCGTGCACACACGTTATGCCGTGATGACGTGTGGTGCACAAGGGACTGGCCCTTTGGGATATCGTGTGAGCACTCAAGATTCGCGCATACGCATTCTTTACGTATGACGTGGCTTACATTCAGCATTATTATGAGCTGGAAGGTTCCATGGATCAGCTGCTTCCTCCACCCACTCATAGAGAAAGCCTGTGAGTCCTGCTGTTACGGTATACTACCCTTGATACGCCAGCCTGGGTGCCCTAGATCTCACCCACAACCCCAGTCCCTGCCTGCTTGCCTCCACTCCTGGCTAACCCCAGGTGGGCAACTGGGCGACCGTCCCTACTCTCACTAGGGACCGAAAAAGGGACGCTGGCATACCTGGATGGGAAGGGTAGAATACTGACAGAAAAGGCAAATGTAAATAACCAACACGAGCAATACTAAGCAGAACTGAGGCAGATGGGAAACCTGGAGGATAATAGCAAAGTATAGCAGACAAGATGACAGAGGCAGGAGACCAACAGAGGCAGACTAGCTAGCACACTGAGGGAAACCAATAACTGGCAGTAATTGAAAGTCTCTGTCCGACCCTTAAACAAAAGCCTCCGCCCAGGGGCAGAGAGAGGGAGACAGCCAACTCCGAACAGAACATAATAAAAAGGAGCTTGTGCACGGCAGCTGCATTCACAGGTGCGCCGCGCGCCACCAGTACAACGCAGCCCACGCCGGCCAGGCACCCGCGCCCTGGCAGCCGGACAACAAGCCGGGGGAACGCGCCCCGACCGTGGGACACTGCACACCGCCGCCCCGGGAGGACTAGCAATTGTCGCATGGTAACACCTACTTCCTAAAATGTAGAACAGAAAACAAGGGGATCTGCTATCTTGGACCTAATTCTTACCAACAGGGGGGAAATGGTTGAGGAGGTATGGCTGGCTGGGACCTTAGGAGGCAGTGATTATGCTTTCTTTGAATTTTGGATAAAAAGGGGAGGAAGACCTGAGAAAAAAAGTGTTTTTTCCACTTTTGCATAAAAACAACTTTTTTCCTTTTAGAATGCTTTTTTTGCCCCACTGCAGTTAAAGTCCCATAACCTTTTTATTTTTCCATTGATGGAACGTTGTGAAGGTTTGATTTTTTTGTCATAGTGTTTTTGGGCACCATTTTGGGACACATCTAGCTTTTTTGATCACTTTTATTACTTTTTTTGGGAAGCAAAATGAACAAAATAAGCATTTTGGCTCAGTTTTGGTTTTTTTAAATGGTTTTTGCCCTGCATGATAAATAGTGTGTTCATTTCATTGTACGGGTCTTTATGGATGCAGTGATACCAAACGTGCGTTTTTTAATATTTTTAAATAGGGGGAAATGAGCAAAAAAGTTTTTCGTTCCTATTTCTATATACATATTTTAAAAAATACTTAAATTTTTTTTACACATTACTTTTTTTACATAGTTATGTCCTTGTAGAGGACTTGAACTCGTCATCATATGATCGTAATGATACATTTCATTATGTCTGTACTGCATTATTTTATTGCTAGCAATCATATGCCACGGTAACCTATTGCCCTCTGGGCTGACGTCACAGAGTGAGTGCCCGCCCTCTCTGAACCATTTATATGCTGTGATCGACATTGATTGTAGCATTTAAGGAGTTAACAGTGGGATTGTTGTTTTCACCGATCCCTGCTGGTGCATCAAGAGGCCGGCTCCCACTGCAGATGGCACAAGCTCAGCTTCTTAAGTACCAGGCAGCCAGGAAGTAAACTTAAAGGGGTTGTCCCGCGCCAAAACGTTTTTGTTTTTTTTCAATAGCCCCCCCGTTCGGCGCGAGACAAACCCGATGCAGAGGTTTAAAAAAAAAAAAACCCGCATAGTACTTACCCGAATCCCCGCGCTCCGGTGACTTCTTACTTACCTTGCGAAGATGGCCGCCGGGATCTTCACCCACGGTGGACCGCAGGTCTTCTCCCATGGTGCACCGTGGGCTCTGTGTGTTCCATTGCCGATTCCAGCCTCCTGATTGGCTGGAATCGGCACACGTGATGGGGCGGAGCTACGAGGAGCAGCTCTCAGGCACGAGCGGCCCCATTCAGAAGGGAGAAGACCGGACTGCGCAAGCGCGTCTAATCGGGCGATTAGACGCTGAAATTAGATGGCACCATGGCGACGGGGACGCCAGCAACGGAGCAGGTAAGGGAATAACTTCTGTATGGCTCATAATTAATGCACGATGTATATTACAAAGTGCATTAATATGGCCATACAGAAGTGTATACCCCCACTTGCTTTCGAGGGACAACCCCTTTAAGGGGTTCATCAGTAATACTGACCCAAGTGGCATAAACCTCTGGGAGCCTCGGCTTCCTACAGTATAAGGACGTGTCTGAAATCGCTGCTCATCTTTTATCTGACACACAATAGCCCCAGTGCCTGTCAGCAGCGTCTCCTTGTCTTCATCTCTCATGCCAGGAGTGCAGCGCCTCAGCGCCAATGTGTATACAGACTCCTCCCCTTTCTACATCTGAGAGCGCTGCGCCTGGAGTTCGGGGTGAGGAATCAGTATACACGGCGGTGGTGAGAGGCTGCAGTCCCAGTGTGAGGAATGAAAACATGGAGACAGAGGATAGCTTTTAACCAGGGGTGTCCCAAATCTTTATGCTGATTGAGACAAAGTGTAAAATGGTGCCCCCCACGTAAAAAATAAACTCATTTTACAGACATTAAACGTGCCAATACTCAAAATGCTCAACACATATTTGAACCATCATTAGTGACCCCCTTAGTGGCCCCAATGGTAATAGTTAATAATCCCAGTAGTAATAAGTCCCTCTTAGTGGCCCAAGTAGTAAATAGTAATAGTGCCCTTGTGAGTGGCCCCAGCAGTAATAGCGACCCCCATAGTAGCCTCTGTAGTAATAGTGGCCCCAGTAGTCACAGTGACCCCCTTAGTAGCCTCTGTAGTAATAATGTTGCCCGTAGTGGCCCCAGTATTAACAGTGACCCCTATAGTGGCCCCTGTACTAATGGTATCCTGCTTAATGGCCACTATAGTAATAGTGACCCCATAGTGGTCCCAGTAGTAATAGTTGCCCCAGTAATAATAGTTTCCCCCATAATAGCCCCAGTAGTTATAGCGATCCCCATTTGTAGCCTTGGTAGTAATGATGACTCCACTTGTAGCCCCAGTCTCAATAGTGAACCTCATAGTGGCCCAAGTCTTAATATTGACCCCCACAGTGACTCCAGTAGTAATAAATTCCCCCATAGAGGATCCAGTAGTAATGGTGACCCCCATTAGTAGCCCCAGCAGTTATAGTGACCCCTGTTAGTAGCCCCAGTATTAATAGTGACCTTCATAAAGGCCCCAGTAGTAATAGGGACCTCCATAAAGGCCCCAGTAGTAAAAGTGACCCCCATAGTGGCCCCAGTAGTAATAGTGTGGTAGTTAGGATTTGGATAAGAAAGAGTTAACACAAGTAAGATGGTAGGTGTTGTAAAAAGCAGGACAGAAGTATGCCTATTTTAGGGTAGAAGACGAGACAGCAATTATAGGGTTAAAGAGTTACTGCGCCTGCATAAGGGCTCATTCACACAAGGGAATTTGCGCTACCAACCTACATGTGCAAAAAGAATGCAACTATTAGAACCAACAGTTTTCTATTGAAACATTCAGACTAACGACTAATGCAAAAATACAGGTCCGCAAAATGCAGAAGCCTCCATAGACTCCTATGGGAGACTATGTGAGCCGGACGAAAATACGGAGATGAAGGGATTCCAGGGGAAGCCCTTCTTTCCCCCTGTAGGGGAACCCCTTCATCCCTGCTGAGATAAAGGAAGTCCCTGGCGATGAAGGGAAGTCCCGGGATAACCCCTTCATCACCCCAGGGGTTCCCTTCATCTCAGCGGAGCTGGAGGGATTCCCCGCTGCAGGATTTGTGTGGATTGTATAAGAGAGTTTGTAGCTTTTTGTTGTTAGTTCAGTCTTAGGAAACGATGCCACTGAACACATATATTGACCGGCACAATAAAGTGTCTGTGCTTTCTGAAGAAACAGTCTGGGTATCATTGAACTCTACAACAATAGTGACCCCCATCAGTAGCCCCAGTAGTAATATTGACCCCCATTAGTAGCCCCAGTAGTAATAGTGACCCCCATTAGTAGCCCCAGTAGTAATAGTGACCCCCATTAGTAGCCCCAGTAGTAATAGTGACCCCCATTAGTAGCCCCAGTAGTAATAGTGACCCCCATTAGTAGCCCCAGTAGTAATAGTGACCCCCATCAGTAGCCCCAGTAGTAATAGTGACCCACATCAGTAGCCCCAGTCTTAATAGTGAGCCACATGGTGTATCTTCAGCTGGGCAGCAACCCGACAAGCATTTGAATCACTAGGTCTGCAGTCCTGGTCTGGCAGCAGCAACCACCACTGCTGTAATCAGAGTGTGACCCCTGACCTCTCCCCCCCCACCCGCTTGTTGGAGGATGGGACATGCCTACTGCCTACCGCGGGACAGTGTCCCAAATCCAGGACTGATCTGAGACGGCTGTTACTGTGGGGACCTCCACTTGGTTATTAATTGTTGGGACCCTCCAGCTGTTTTATGGGGGCACTTTCACTATCAATTATATTTTGGGACACTGTTATTGCCCCCATAAGGGCTTTCTGCCTGATGTGTAGCTGTGGGGTTATTGTGGATGTCATTATGGAGGCACTCTGGTTCTGCATTGTCTGCGGAGCTGTTAATATGGGAAGATTCTGACTATCACTGTTTAGTGGGGGCAACCTGGCTGCTATTATGGAGGCCCTCTGGCTGTTATTATTGGGGCCCACTGGCTCACCTTATTGGGGGTCTTTGCTATTATTGCCTATGGGACCGCTCTGGCTGTCCTTGTTGGTGGGCTCTGGCTGGTTTTTATGGAGGCAATCTGGATGGGGATCTGTGGCTATCAGCTTCTATGAGAGCACCCTCACTGTTATTATGGGGGCACTCTGTCCTTATTGAGGGTCTCGGGCTGTCACTGTCTATGGAAGCGTTGTGTCTGCATCTGCTGAACCCATTTCTTAAGGCAGATGTATGAGAATAAGTCATTATTTGCTTTCTGGGTAAAGACGTGTGTCTGGTCGTAGTAAGTCAGCCGTTTCCGTTGTACCAGTCAGCGGTGCATTTCTGCTGTGGTTTTACTGGGAATCGTGTGGTGCAGCGGGTGCTTTACAGAGCTCATTAATGGAGGAGCTCATCAGGTTCAACTTGGGGGCACCTAAAAGTTTGCAGCTCCACATTTGGATAAGAAAGAGTTAACACAAGTAAGATGGTAGGCGTTGTAAAAACCCTATAGTGAGATCCCCGAGATCCAGAATTCTTTGGGCTCGTTTACACAAGCGCATTCGCGTAGCGCCTTACACGTAAAATTATATGCAGTGAATAGAGCCCATTGATCTCACAGCATGACCTATCTTGGCGCGCATTTGCGGACCGCAAGAGCCCATTGAAATCAATAGGTTGCACAGATCCACATGACATATGCTGAAACGTACGTATTCGCTGCGTATATACGCACAAAATGGATGTGATTTTGCGTGTATTTTTTGCGTACACACACAAATAGTGGAGTGGGAGATACATTACAGCGTAAGCACCTTTCAGCTATACAAACCTGCGGCATACTTGCGCGACCAAAATGCATTTACATCCATGTGAATAAGCCCCTTATATACTGACTGACTGCTTTATTCCAGCCTCCGGCCCCTTTATTAGCGCCCCGGCCCTCTCACGGTTGGTGCTTTCCTGTACGGTAATTCCCCCCGTGACCCCGGAGTGCGGCATAAAATCCCGTGACAAGTTTCAGTGTGAATCCACATTAGATGGAAAAATCCAGCGATCGGAGCGACTTCCAGCGAGGCCGGTCATCGGTGCGGGACTAGCCAGGGTCTCACTGCCAACTGCAGGGGTTTTTCTCATGTAACGGTGTGGAGAATATACAGAGAATGGTGTGAGCGAGGGAAACATCCAGCGAAAGGGGATCCTGTGGATGGAAACAACTCGTCAGTGAAAGGGGTCGGAGGAGGATGTCAGGAATCATTCTAACCAACAGGCTGCACATTCAGCTGAATACAACGCTGGAGCTCCAACCAACACAGCGGTCCCCAACCTTTTTTGGACCACAGATGCAGAACTATTCACATCTTTGGATGATTACAGGGAGGCTCTAGTACCCTGTTGTACCACCTCTATCTTGGATAGAATATGTGATACAGGCAGGCTGGAAGGCTCTAGTTCCCTGTTGTACCGCCTCTAGCTTGGATAGAATATGTGATACAGGCAGGCTGGAAGGCTCTAGTTCCCTGTTGTACCGCCTCTAGCTTGGATACAAGATGTGATACAGGGGGCATGGAGGCTCTAGTACCCTGTTGTACTGCCTCTAGCTTGGATACAAGATGTGATACAGGGGCATGGAAGCTCTAGTACCCTGTGGTACCGCCTCTAGCTTGGATACAAGATGTGATACAGGGGGGCATGGAGGCTCTAGTACCCTGTTGTACCACCTCTATCTTGGATAGAATATGTGATACAGGCAGGCTGGAAGGCTCTAGTTCCCTGTTGTACCGCCTCTAGCTTGGATACAAGATGTGATACAAGTGGGCATGGAGACTCTAGTACCCTGTTGTACTGCCTCTAGCTTGGATACAAGATGTGATGCGGGCGGGCATGGAGGCTCTAGTACCCTGTTGTACCACCTCTAGCTTGGATACAAGATGTGATGCGGGCGGGCATGGAGGCTCTAGTACCCTGTTGTACCGCCTCTAGCTTGGATACAAGATGTGATGCGGGCGGGCATGGAGGCTCTAGTACCCTGTTGTACCACCTCTAGCTTGGATACAAGATGTGATACAGGGGCATGGAGGCTCTAGTATCTTGTTGTACCACCTCTAGCTTGGATACAAGATGTGATACAGGGGCATGGAAGCTCTAGTACCCTGTGGTACCGCCTCTAGCTTGGATAGAAGATGTGATATAGGCAGGAATGGGGGCTCTAGTACCCTGTTGTACCGCCCCTAGCTTGGATACAAGATGTGATACAGGCAGTCATGGAGGCTCTAGTGTAGTGGCCCAGAGTGTCTATTCCTGGTCCCTCCATAAATGTCATACATGTCATGTCTTTTCTGTGGATGTGCTGTGCAATGTGTCTTGTCTCTTATAATGTGTATTACACAGCTGCAGCAAGTGAGAGGTTAATGTCTGCATGAGACTGGGAGATGCCTGCAATATAACAATTTATGTCTTGTCATGTGGTATGTGAGATTATAAATATGAGTGACAGCGGTGTGGTAGAAGGTGGATGAAAGCAGATCAGATCAGATGATATCTTATCTTCTCGGTTCCTGAGAGTGCTAGACACATGGGGGTACCTTGAACCCTCATGTGGTGAATAGGAAGAATGGAAGAAGAGGAGCGGTTCCTGAGGGTCCCTATGCCAGAAACTGTGGAGGAGAGAAAGTAAGAGAGAGTTTGAGAGTGAGTGTGAGCTGAAAAGGCTGAGATCACCGTGCAGAGGTACTGTTTTACTAGAGTGTCTGTGGAGTGACCCTACCCTTTCCTCCTCTGGAGAGTTTCCCTGCCAGGAGCGCTTCCTGTCAGATAACTTGGCCTACAGGATCAGTGTCAACTTTCCTCCCTGACCACGAATCTACTGTTTTGCCTGCATGGCCGGCTTTTGTATTCGTGCCTTGTATCAAGTATTCCCCAAGTAAAGTTTACCAGGCCCTGACCGTTCCCAGGGACTGAGGTACTTAAAGTTACACTGTTGTGGACTCTTTCTTTCTTCCACCGAAGTCCTATACTGGTGGGAAGGGAACGGTGGCGTCACGCATGACAAGCAAGTACTTTCCTGTTCTGTGTTTATTGGCCCTCCCTAGCAAATGGGTGTCCGGAAGAGGCCTAGTGGTGCTAGGGCCGAGGTCACCTGTTATCCCTCTGGGAAGGAGTCTGGTAAGTGACACATGACAGCTTTACCCTCTTAGCTCCTGTGACCCCGTAATTTTAGTAGAACTCTTGGTGCTTTCTTTTAAATGCAGCTTTCTTTTCTTGGTGGTCTTGGAGTCTACTTTCCTCTCATCATTGGATCTTTCTCCATTTTCAAATGAGCTGTCCAGGAATGTTTGTTTTTTACTCATCTAACAAGGGTTAGTGAAGGAGCTGGCGTTGGGCATGGTCCAGCTCACCAAATTCAGGATCGGTATGGGGATGGTGCAGTCTTTGGGAGGACAGGGGCCTACAGGCAGCTTTGACATTGGAGTCCTTCAGCGGGAACTTCAGCTCAGCTTTCTTTGCCCAGATCTGGCTCTTCGGCACGAGAGTCACCCTCGCCAGCCTGCTATCTGCAGCTATTGACCGGATCTCTTTCCAGTGTCCATCATCTTTATCAGCCACACAAGAGCAACTGAAACCACCGTCTACTATTGCAGTAAAACGGAAACCAAATGTATTCGTGCGCTTCCCTGTCTCTCTCACAACCAGAGGCAGGCTCGGCCGACTCAGCTCCAGACTTCCTCACAGTCTGCTCTCACTTTCATTATCTCTCAGCTACTGCCTATATTTAACATACTTTGTTCACCACGATGATGGGGGAAATGGCACGTTGCGCCAGGCACTCAGGGGGCACATACTTAAATAGCACACTCTTCCTTTAGCTTTGGGCTTAATTTATCAGTTCATGGAAAAAACGTCAACCGAGTTGCGAAAAAGAGGCACAGACAGAAGTGGTCATTCTTCAACAAAAAACACCTTGCGGACTGCAAGAATCAATGATGTGGAAATAAAATAAATGACCAAGTGATCAACGCCCAGTACTGGTCAGCCACCCGGTAATTGGGAACCCCGGCCGTGTAGAGACATAAAAAATGTTAAAAATAAATAAATAGTAAAAAAAATACTGTAAAATACTTGTAATAGAAAAAAAACTTTTTTGATCACTTCCCCTCTTTATTTAATAAAAAAATCAAACACATTGAGTCTCATTGCATCCACAACACCCCGTACAATGACTTGAACACACTTTTTATTCTGCTTGTTAATCTCTGTAAAAACGAAAAGCTAAAAAACGGAACCAAAATGTTTTTTATTTTGTTCATTTTGCCTCCCAAAAAAATGCAATAAAAGTGATAAAAAAACATAATGAACCGCAAAACGCTACTAATAAAAACCACAGCCCGTCTCGCAAAAAACAAGCCATCACAGAGCTCCACCAATATAGAAATAAACAAGTTAAAGGGGTTGTCTCGCGAAATCAAGTGGGGTTATACACTTCTGTATGGCCATATTAATGCACTTTGTAATATACATCGCGCATTAAATATGAGCCATACAGAAGTTATTCACTTACCTGCTCCGTTGCTAGCGTCCCCGTCGCCATGGTTCCGTCTAATTTCGGTGTCTTCTTGCTTTTTTAGACGCGCTTGCGCAGATGGGTCTTCTCCCTTCGGCTTGGCTCGGCAGCATCGACGTTTTGGCTCCGCCCCCTTGCACGCGTCATCACGTAGCTCCGCCCCCGTCACGTGCCGATTCCAGCCAATCAGGAGGCTGGAACCGACACACGTCATGATTAAAGGGGTTGTATGTGACAACCCCTTTTAGGATTTCAGGAAATCAGCTGAGGTTATTATATGTGATGCCTGGGTTAGAAGTAGCCTTGCCTCTCCTCTTGATCCATCTGAGATCTGTTGGTCAATCTGGCCAGTTCTGGAGAATGACATTTGGGCAGTGGAAAGATGGACAAGGCTGTTGTGTTCTTGTAATGGGATTAAGCATGCTAATGGTGCCCATAAACCTTCAAGAGCCCTTGGCTGAACATCAGTTCTCCTGACTTCTCCATACAGCGTTCATGTGTTTTACATGGAAGGAGTGGAGACAGCCGCTGCCAGGGAGCCTTGGTGGTGGCTTAGCTCCTGGAGGGACAAAAAGATCAGGCATTGAAATTCAACATGTCCGATCCATCTTTCTCCTGACAGCATCTGTCAGGGAAAGTCAAGAGGCCCCCATACACAGACGAAAGTCCCACCGAAATAAGTGCGTTTGGGCGACCATAGTCTAATGTGTATGGGGACCTTCAAAGCCTTGAGGTTGGAAACATCAAATGACCTCTACATCTAGCCAAGAGCTTGGGGAGTAGTATATTAAATAGTAGCACTGGTGATACCTTAGGGGAGTGGTAGAGATAGGATAAGTTGACTTCTTGTTTAATCTTGCCTATGTGGCACTCACTACATACAGAATTGTTGAAAATGGTGACATCAATATGCTGCCACTTGACAGTATTCTAGTTTACCACCCATCCCGCTGAAACTATAGGCAATACCATTGCAAAAATACCCTCACAAATACTAAGTATGGAAGATATAGAGCCGAGTGGGTGATGCCCTGGGTTCCTATAATTGCTGGGTTTTCCATAGTAGTACCAGTTGATTTCTGCTGGTACAGTGAGAACGTCATGTATGGTACTTTCAGGAGTTCACTAGTTTTGCTCTGAGTTACTATGTATGAGTTCCAGGTCAGTTGTAGTGTGAGAATGAAGATATTTTACTCATTAGGTGGCATAGACAGAAGTTGAATGGAACTAAGAACCTATGTGGCTTCCAGTCCCCATTGTCAGATGAGTCACTTAAGGTAACATAGAGGTCGGGTTCTCACCAGCCTGAAATGAGAGGCGGGGATCATACTAATGTGTGTGAACTCAGATTTGTAGATGATGATAGAAGATACAGCTCATGATGACCTGCCAGGACTCTGCCACTCAACCAGAATCAGAAGCTAGAACTTTACCACTCAACCAGTTTTAGTAGCCAAGATTGTCTCAGTCAGGACCACCAGTGGGGACTCCACAAGTCAGGTTCAACCAGTCAGACCACCAGTCAGGACTTTACCAATCAGGACCAACAGCCAGGACCACCAGCCGGGATGTCACTAGTCAGACCATCAGTCAGGACTCTACCAACCAGATCTGCCAGTTGGGACCACCAGCCAAGACTTTACCAGACTGGACCAAGAGCCAGAACTCTCACACCTACCCAGGACCACCAACCAGGAGTCTGTCACCTGCCCAGGACACCAGCCAGGGCTTTTCCCGTTAGAACAATCAATGAGGACTTTCCCAGTCCGGATCTACAGCTTAGACTTTGTCACTTACCCAGTGCCACCGGTCAGGAGTCCACCTGTCAGGTCTCCACTAGTCAGTACCAACAGTCAGGACTCTATCGCCTGCTTAGGACACCATATGGGAATTCACCAATCAGAACACCAGTTTGGACCAATAGCCAGGACTCTACCACCTATCAAGGATATCAGCAGGACTTTTCTAGCCTGGACCGCCAGTCAAGACTCTGTCACACGCCCATTACCACCAGTCAGAACCAACTGCAAGGACTATGCCACCTATAAAGGACAGGGCTTCACTAGCCAGAACTCCACATGTCATGACCATCAGCCATGACTCCAACAATTAGGTCCACCAGTTGGGATCACCAGTCAATACCTCTCAGGTCCACCAGTTGGGACCACTATCCAGGACTCCACCAGTCAGGACCATCAGCCAGATCTCCAACTGTCAAAACCCCCAATAGTCAGGACTCTGCGACCTACACAGGACACCAACCAGAACTTCCCTGGTCAGGACCACCAATGGGGACCACTAGCTAGTCAGGACTATTTTACCCTTCCCACACTTCCTTATTTTTATTCCATCCAGCCCTTTCTCCAGTGCATGCTTTGCATTAATCAGAGGAATCCAGGTACAGTAAGGTTTTACTAACTTGTTTTGAGCCTCTTACCCTATCAAACATGATAGTATTCTCCTATGACAGATTCCTTTTCTTATACGCAGTAGAACAAGTTTCTCATTTCTAACAATACTTCCATAACCATAATGTGTTATTGCCCCTGCAGCAGCAGTTCCCACCATCAGTTTGCAGGCATCTGGCCGCCATTTCTACAAAGTGCCAACATTCATAAAATATTGGACTTAAGAAGTAAAATGTGACACTTAACCCGTTAGGGACCAGGCGCTGTAAATTCATGGCGTCTGGTCCCGGGCTTAAAGCCCAGCCGTAAGTAAGATTACAGCCGGGATTAAAGCCTCCTGTCTCTGAAATCAATCAGAAGCAGGACGGGTTGTCAGCTGTTAGTCACAGCTGATAACTTAGAGAAGGAGGGAGAAGTGGGTTTTAACTCTTTCTCCCTCCTCCTCCTTTCTTTAGTACACATCGCTCAATGAGTGTTTCGTCCACTACAGGAGCCTGGGGTTCATGTGGCTGCCGGGATTTGCTGTTACAGCAGAGCTGCAGGGTTCTAGTACACCCTGACCAGCTCTGCCAGTCACTAATGTCACTACAGGGAAGGTTTTTCCCTGTAACTGGGGCTCCTATGGATGCCACAGTGGGAAAATGTCAATAAAAAAAAACAAAAACATGTGAATGTCCCCCAGAGGTCGTATATGACGTCATGGGGGACATAGATAGTAAAAAAAATAATTACATACATAAGAAAGAAAATTACCCAAAACTGACACCAACCAAAACAGTCGCTTTATGCGCCCCGTAATCCAAAACCATACATATTATATATCAAAACGTCCAAAACAAAATGAGGAACCCGTCCTCCTGTCTCTGAAATCAATCAGAAGGAGGACGGGTTGTCAGCTGTTAGTCACAGTTGATAACTCAGAGAAGGAGGGAGAAGTGTGTTTTAACTAGAGATGAGCGAACGTACTCGGTAAGGGCGATTTCGCAATCGAGCACCGCGATTTTCGAGTACTTCACTACTCGGGTGAAAAGTACTCGGGTGTGCTGTGGGGCGGGGGGTTGCAGAGGGGAGTGGGGGGTAGCAGCGGGGAACAGGGGGGAGCCCTCTCTCTCTCCCTCTCCCCCCCACTCCCCGCTGCAACCCCCCGCTCACCCCAGGCGCACCGGAGTACTTTTCACCCGAGTAGTGAAGTACTCGAAAATCGCGGTGCTCGATTGCGAAATCGCCCTTACCGAGTACGTTCGCTCATCTCTAGTTTTAACCCTTTCTCCCTCCTCCTTTCTTTAGTACACATCGCTCAATGAGTGTTTTGTCCACTACAGGAGCCTGGGGTTCATGTGACCGCCGGGATTTGCTGTTACAGCAGAGCTGCAGGGTCCTAGAAGACCCTGACCAGCTCTGCCAGTCACTAATGTCACTACAGGGAAGGTTTTTCCCTGTAACTGGGGCTCCTATCGATGCCGCAGTGGGAAAATGTCAATTAAAAAAAAAACATGTGAATATCCCCCAGAGGTCGTATATGACATCATGGGGGACATAGATAGTAAAAAAAATAATTACATACATAAGAAAGAAAATTACCCAAAACTGACACCAACCAAAACCGTCGCTATATGTGCCCCGTAATCCAAAACCATACATATTATATATCAAAACGTCCAAAACAAAATGAGGAACCCGTTCCTGCACTTTATTTAAACGTAGATATACAAATTAAAAAAATATGAATGTTTAAAAAAATCATTTTTTTTTAGCTTTTTATCCCCAATAAAAGTAAAAAACGGGAAAAAAAAGTCAGTGAAAAAGATATTTAAAAAATCGCCCATATGTCATGGGGAAAAAAATGCTGCAAAAATAATTTTGGTCACTAAAGGAAAAAAAAGTAGGGCAGTAAAACCGCCATGTGGGTAAAATCCCTAAAAAGTTTCTGGTCCTTAAGGTACAAAACAGCCTGGTCCTTAAGGGGTTAACCTTGTAACATTTGAGGTTGGAGTGAGCACGCTGCAACGTATGAAACTGGCATCAAATTCTCATTTGTACACGCACCAACTGCGTAGCACATCTGGTAAAATTGCGCCATTTTTGCCAATTGAAAACTGTAGAGAAAATGACATATCACCCACCGTATATAATAGGACTGCCTTAGTTTTTCCTCCATTTATGGACGACCCCTTGGAGTTTCCTGCAAGTTTCTACTAGCAGTGATTGATGTGTTTGGCCGGGTCCCTGACATTCAAATGACCGGTAACGATGCAAAAAAATATTTTTTTTCCCACTTCCATAAACGCCGCAGTCCGATCTGCTGGTACAGCCTCATCCACAGAATGTCTCTTCCGCGTCTGTTCTACACATCCAGTATCTCTGATGACTTTTTCTCAACATTATGTAATATTTCGATCCATTTACTTAAATAAGAACAACATTTTTTATAGTTTTTCATTTAAAAATACACTTTTTATTTTTTCAAAAACTTTTTGGATACAATTTAACCTAAAATAATCCTTGATAATACAATTTATGATGTTCGTCTTGAACATATATCTTAATGTGATACAAAACCTAAAAAATTAAGGTGTGACTGCAGGTAACCCCAATATTCCCCCTCCCCCATGTCACAGAGATTGGGGTATTCACGCTATAGAGCTGTTTTAGCTGTCCCTGAGCGGCTTGTGATGGAAGACTGTCCGTGGTCATCGGTGATCAAAAAAACAACTGAAAAGCACAGCGACCGCTAAACCAGCTGTATGAGAAGACAACATCAAAGAGCTCCTCATATCTCAGCTTCCTAGACATCTATGAATGCAGAATTTTAGGTTTATGTACTAAAACACATGGTAGAATGTCTTCGTTACATCTATGCTTCTATAACCCATTTGCAAATACCTGTATGTACAGAACAATGAAGCCATATACAGTATTTTCAAGCCATAATCTCAACACCAAATCTGGTAAGAACTTGGTATTTGACCCCGGGTATTTACAGCCAGATTGCTTATCGGTCCACAGAAAACATATGGGGTCTTCCAAGTCCGTTTAGTGACATGCTAATGACGATCCAAGTCATGGTCCGTAGATTATTATCGGACAGATGCTAGTTAAGGGCATTCAGAAAGTTCTTGACCTCATCGTTTTGTTCTGCCGAGGTTCATACGTTCATCAGTCGCTATCTGTGTAGGTGCTGGTGCTTTTCATACTCATACTAGCAGTTGGCATACTCCAGCCTGGGATAGGCAACAATGAACGACACGTCAGGAACAGTCTTGGCAAAGACAGTTGTGCCCGACGCCTAAATCCAGCATCCAGAAGGGCGTACATGAGTGGATTGGAGCAACTGTTGGCAAAAGCTAGAGCAGATGTGACTCTTATGGCTTGCAATATGGCCTTACGTGTTGAGCAAGTCGTATCAGGCTTTTCAAATATTATTGCAACAGTGTTCAGTGTATTAAAGGGAAGCCAAGACAAGCAAAAAGCCCCAACCACACAGGATACAATGCGGAGCCAACTGTGCCCACCCTGGGGCTTCCTGGCACTTGACTTTGTCCTCACTTGCTTTCCGAAGTAGTTCCACAGATACTTGGCCATATTGCCGTAGCAGAAGAGGACAACTGCAAAGGGCAAGACAAATGTGAAGAAGATGACGACCATTTTAAATGGTAAAATGAACGATGATGAAGATTTATCAGGATCCACACAGGCAGAAGTGTTCACTTGAAGATGTCTAAACACCAACGACGGGGATCCAATGAGGATGGACACAACCCAAATCATAGAGCAGGCCACAAGACTGCAGGACCGCGTGCGTAGTGGGTGCATCTTCTTTCCTCTTACCACAGCAACGTATCGGTCCACGCTCATGACGGCCATCATTAAGGAACTGGCACAACGGGTGACAGCAATGATAAAGCTGCTAGCCTTGCAAAGGGAAACTCCAAAGGACCAGTATTCATCTTGTGCTAAAGCAGTGGCCCATAGAGGCAACGTCAAGACAAAGAAGAGGTCGGAGACTGCAAGGTTCAGGATGAAGGTGTCGGCCCGGCGGGAGCTACGCTTGGTGACCACTGCGATCACTAACACATTCCCCAAGAATCCAACAAGGAAAAAGATGGAGTAGAGAGTGGGCAGGATCCAACGGGTATGGAGCAACTCTTCTGTCTCACAGATATAGACATAGTCACCATTTTCATAGCCGTAATCGTAGTAATCTTCCTTGGACTCGGTGGTCATAATGTCAGTTGAGTTGTGATACATCATCGGTGTAACTCACGTGAGATACAATGGGCTTTATATCTCAAGGTAGGCGTATGAATGGGTTGTGCCTCCCTGTGGTTACACACCCAGTACCGATACTAAATCTGGTATGTGTCACCTTAACATAGAATAAATCTTTAACCCCTTAGTGACGGCCGCAGAGTGTTGTTACGTCCTGCCATTGGAGGACGTGTATGGACGGAGACAGCGCCGCTACCTCCCTCCATACAGCGCAGGCGTCAGCTGTTTATTACAGCTGATACCCGCAGGCAATAGCCGCAATCGGCCATGTGGCCGATCGCGGCTATTAACCCTTTAAATGCCACTGTCAATTCTTACGGCGGCATTTAAATCCACCGAATGATATTCGGGGGTCCTGTACGCCCCCCCCCCCCCCGTGGTGAGATCGGGGGAGCCGTGCAGGTATCATGGCAGCCGAGGTCCTTCTGAAAGACCCCAGAGCTGTCATGGCAGAATGCCTATCAAGCCATCGCCGTGGGGTGGCTTGATAGAATGCCTGTCAAAAAGCAGTATGACGTAATGCTATAGCAAGAGCGATCAAAGCATCGCTGGTTGTGGTCCTCTAGGAGGACTAAAAGAAAGTGTAAAAATAAGATCAATAAAGTTTTAGTAATTATTTTAAAAAAAGTAATAAAAGTAAAAAAAACAAAAACATTTTGCCATATTTGCAATAAAAAAATCTAAATAATAAACCAAAAATACGTCTTAAAAAAATACAAGTAGTACAGCAAAAAAAAAACCTACATAAGTTTGCTATCAGAGTAATCGTACCGACCCATAGAATAAAGTTATCTGGTCATTTTTGTTGAAGTTTGTGCGCCGTAGAAGCAAGACGCACTGAAAGATGGCGGAATGTGTTTTTTTTTTCCATTTCTCTCCACTTGAAATTTTTTAAAAAGTTTTTCAGTTCTTTATTCTGTACAATAAATAGCAAGATTGAAAAAATACAACTCGTCCCGCAAAAAAACGACAAGCCCTCATACAGCGACGGCGATGGATACATAAAGGAGCTACAATTTTTTAAACGGGGGAGGAAAAAACTAAAATGCAAAAAAGCTCCGTCACTAAGGGGTTAAAGGTTTTTGCATACCCAAGTAATTCTGACATCGTTTTTTTTGTCACATTTTGTACTTTATGTAGGTTGTAAAAGTAGTCCGACATGATTTGAGTAAAAGTGCTAAAATTGAGGAAATTATAATTTTTTTTTGTTTTTTTTTCAACTGCAGTATGTCACATCTGTACGTACTGCAGTAATTATTAATCTGATATAGATTTCCACTTGTTTACATTATTTTGGAAGGCCCACATTTCTGAGCAATTTAGGAAATTTACTAATTTAACATTCATTCTCATAATTTTGACGCATATTGTTTTTAATTCTCATTTAAATGTAACCAATCATCTTCCCTGCATATACCCGGTGTGGTTGGTTAATAGATGTAATAACCAATGGATGTAATAACTTAACGGGTGGGTCATGTTCACACCTAATTGGTGCTGATTTTCCGTTGTGGAAAATCCATGTGAAATTGCAGATTATGCCCCTTTTGATGCAGATATTGACATTTATCTGCAACAGACGTCGCCCCTCCATATGAAATCAGCTGTGGATCGGCACCAAAATCCGCTGCCTGTGAGCGGACCCTTATAAATGTAACTGATTTCTAGATAAATTATTAAAAATGACCCCCTACACTATACAATCACCTGTATACTAACTAATCAGTCTGGGGGATTTGTAATAGAAGGGGTTAATTGGTGGTGATTTATATATTACGCTCTCCTCCGATCTCACACTGACAGGAGAGTGGAAGATAGAAAGGAGAGATGCCGATGCAGCGCTGACATGCTGGGAAAGTTTGTAGTGCACAAACTTTCCCGACCAGCGCTGATGACATCACAGGGACCTGAACCAATCAGGTTCTGATAACGGCACCAGAACAGGCTGCTAGTAAAAGCCGGATTGGGTGTTTTAGCCGCTGGGAGGGACCGTGATTAGTGAAGGAATGGCTGACGGAAATTTACGTAGCTGCTGCACAGAGCCCAGACAGCAGCTCTGTTGGGGTTTGGAAGGGGTTAATCATAGCATTTGCATTATTTAGGATTAGTGTTATTACTTTTATACTCTTATTGATATTATCATCATTATTGCTTGTCTTTATAGCACTATTCTAGCAGTTATTTATAATGTTGCCCAGATTACTATTACTGCTTGTTATTATTAGTAGTGACTATTATACCGGAGATCACATTTTTACCCTTTTTTGCCTTTTTTTTTAGTCTGATCATTATAATGCAGCAGCGTATTCGTTATTTCCCCCTGTGGTAAACATTTTTTCCTCTTGAGGTCAGTTTTGACTAATTTCTTTAAATTCTGACTGTATTCCGCCGGTCGGTGTGATTCCGGTGATACCAAATATATATAGTTTTTTTTCTTTTATGATTTATGCTCAAAGTTTCATCGTCCTATCCAGAGAACCGTAGCTGTTCACCGTTTCATCCAGCTGTCATTTGTGGGATAAGCCGATGTTCTCATTGCTAACATTTTGAGATGCAGACACATTTTTGATCACTTTTTAGGGTGACTACCCACTACCATTTTTTTTTCGCTGCGAATTCGCAGGTTTTTTTTCGTCCGGCTGTCAATGGGACTTGCTAATGTTGAAATCGCAACGCACAAAAATTGCAAGTTTTTGCTACCTTTGTATAATAAAACATTTTTCATAGACCTTTTTTTCTTGCGTTGCCGTATCTAATTGTGCCGAGCAGGCAGGTTTTTTCCTAATAATTTGATGTTTTCATTATTACTGTTTTGTGGTATATGTGGTTTTTTGGTTTTATTGTATGTTGTTTTGGAGGTGTAGTGATCAAAAAAACAGCAATTCTGGAATTTTTACATTTTTTTTTATCTTACAGTGTTTACTGCGCGGTGTAAATACTGTAATAACCAATTCATATACTTTGTTTTGTTACCTTTGCACAAAAAAAAAAAAAATTTTTTTTCACTATTTTGTATTACCGTATTCTGGGAGCCATAACCTTTTCCTTTTTCCATCTATGGAGCTGTGTGACGGCTTGTGCTTTATTGGGACTGTTTTGGGGGTACAGATGACTTTTTGATCACTTTTTATGGCATGTTTTTCGGAGTTGAGGTGTACAAAAAAACCCACAGCTCTGATATTGGTTTATTTCACATGCCATTCACCATAAATGAAATGTAAATCTCAGTTTACAAGTCGGTACAATTAGGCCCGAGTCAGATGAGCGTGTATTTGTGCGTGCGTATGTGCACACAAAACTGTTCACCCACGTACGTGCACAAACACGCATGAATGCAGGTCCGTGTCCATTGCTTTCAATAGGGCTGCAGCTGCTGCTGACGACCCCATTGCAAGCAATGGGCTGCCAGCAACCCCTGCAGTGATTTTCGGGGCAGGGCTTTAAATATAAACCCTTCCCTGAAAATCATCCCTAGGTGTAGAAAAAAAAAAAAAAAACCATTACTCACCTAGCAGCGCTGTTCGGGGCTCCAGAACATCTTCTCTCTGGAATCCCTGGCACTGCTCTGAAGCACTTAGCCTGAACGGGGATTTAAAAATCCCAGCCCAGAGAAAGCACTTGGTCTGATTGGCTGAGTGCTCAGCCAATAACAAGCAGCACTCAGCCATTCATTAAATGACAGCTGAGCGCTGCCTCTGATTGACCAATCACAAGCGGCGCTCAGCTGTCATTTAATGAATCTCCCCAAAAATAACAAAGGCAAAAATTTTTCCAATAAAACTCAATTTACTATTGGGTAAATCCAAATAGGAAAAAAAACTAATTTGGTCTTGACATGTTTGTAACAAGCGGTTCTATAAAATTATTATGGTATTTATCCTGTTTGGTGAACGTCGTTTAAAAAAAACCAAAAACGACGTCAGAATTGCTGTTTTCAATCATCCTGCCAAACAAAAAAAATTTTAAAAAGCTATCGAAAAGTTCTACATCCCCTGAGATGGTACTAATGGAAACGTCAACCCAACCTGCAAAACACAAGACCTGATCCGGCTCCATAGATGAAAAAATAAACGTTAGGGCTCACTGTGTGCAATGATGCCAAAAAATTGTTTTTGCATGAAAAAAAACTTTTATTGTGCACAAGTAGATAAATCTAAAAGATAATCAAGTTATATATGTGTGATATTGTCCCTAAGGCCTCAGTCAGACAAGCGTCTATTAGAACCATTGGTTTCCTATGGTGTGTTCACATATCCGTTTCTTACAGGCCTCAAAATTTGCGCACCTGCAAAAGATAGTACATCCGTGCACCGGGAAGGTCTGTGCTACGCATAAAGACTGCCCGCGCGGAGCCCCTCATCACTGAACACTGTGATAGCACCTTCACAGTGTTCAGTGATGATGGGACTCCCCGCGGGGATGAAAGAATCCTCTGCCACTTCTGTCACAGCAGTAGCAGAGGATCACGATGTTCTCCCATTGCTTTCAATGGGGCCAGCCCTGTTGAAAGCAATGGGATGCCGGCAAGCACTGCAGTGATTTTCGGGGAAGAGCTTTAAATATATAGCCCCTCCCACCTCCCACCACTGTCGGTTGCCATAGCCACCGTATTCCATCCAGAAGATAGTTCCTGAACTATTTTTTCTCCTGGTGTAAAAACGCCCCACTGGAATGTGCTCCGCATGAGCTATCTTGGACGTCCGGGAGCTTTTACGCTGCGGGAATTGGTTCCCTATGGTGTGTTCACATGTCCATGTTTTACAGGCTTGCAAACGCACGTACCTGCAAAACATAGGACATGTGTGCACCATAGGCCCGTGGTGTGTGTCAATATTCCCCAGTGAGGAGACCCCTTGTCACTGAGCACTGTCACAGCACTGTCACAATGATCAGTGCCAAGAGGATTCCGGGGATTAAAGAATCCCCCGTCACAGCTGTCACAAAGGATCGCGATGTTCTCCCATTGCTTTCAATAGGACCGGCGCTTCTGCAGCCCCATTAAAAGCAATGGGCTACTGCAAGCCCTGCAGGGATTTTCAGGGAAGGGCTTTAAATATAAGCTCTTCCCAGAAAATCATCCCTAGAATGTGTTAAAAATAAAAAAAATTATACTCACCTCTCCTGGGCTGCAGGGGCTCAGGTGCGTCTAGCCTTTCTACTCCCTGCATTGCTCTGAAGCTCTTTCAGCAGACAGGGATTTAAAATCCCAGCCTGCTGAAAGGGCTATATCTGATTGGCTGAGCGCCCAGCCAATCACAGGCAGCTCTCAGCCATTCATTGAATGACAGCAGAGTGCTGCCTGTGATTGGTCACAACACTCAGCCAATCACAGGCAGCACCTGGCCATTCATAGAATTCAGTGTTCAGTGACATGGGGACTCCCCATAGGCCAATTTTTACACGGCAGCGGCGAAGAGGTGAATATATATATATATATATATATAATTTTCTTTATTTTTTCACACAAACAGGGAGGATTTTCAGGGAAGGGCTTATATTTAAAGCCCCTCCCCAAAAAATCATTGCAGGGGTTGCTAGCAGCCCATTGCTTGCAATGGGGCCGTCAGCAGCAGGCGCAGCCCCATTGAAGGCAATGAGCACGGACCTGCATTCATGCGTGTTTGTGCACGTACGTGGGTGAGCACTTTTGTACGGCACACTCACACGCTCGTGTGAAACCAACCTTACACCCAATAAAACTAAAAGGTAGGTGAAAAAATGAAATAAAAAAAGATGCAAAAAATACGCCTATATGTCACGGAAAAAAAAACGCAGCAAAAATATTTTTGGTGGCTGAAGAAAAAGAAATACGTCTATAAAACCACCCCATGGTTAAAATCCCTAAAAAGGGCCTGGTCCTTTCGGAGCTAAATCCTGCCTATTTGGGATGCACTAGTGGGAAATGTAAGATTAAAATCCCAGAACATATAGAATACATCACTAATCCGGGCTCAGCGTCGCATCTTACTGAATATTTCATGCATCACCATCAGAGTCATCAGACGTCACTGGAGGTTTGTGGTATTGGGAAAATACGGAAGACTAAACGCAGCGATCGCAACAAATAGTTAATGGGCAGAGATGTTGGCTGGATATTTACATGGGGAACTGATGGGTTACATGTACAATGAGGACCTATGAGGCATTGTTACATGTATTCTTCTCCCTCGCCTCCATGAACGCTCCACTAATTAGGATGATCGGTAATTTGCTGAATATTTTCTGTATTAATGTTTTGTCCTTTTTCTTGTCTCCATCATACATTGGGGTGAATCGTCCCGGACGGGCCCCCCAGTCAGTTATACATTCATGTTACGTTGAATGTGGAGTTGGGATTAGTTTGCCAGATGTTAGTTATTTTACCTGAACCTATGATTTTATTTTCCATCAGGAAGTTGTTGGATCCAATCCTCAAAGCGACCTAAAGAGAATATTTACAGTCATTTTCATATTGCTGTTTCTTTTAAGTCCCTAACGCCGCAGGATGTAGGTTTACGTCCCAGCAGGGTGGTAGGTAACAAAACATGACAGAAGTGAGCCGGCCCCATCTCACAGTAAGAGTTAGCTGTAACTGATAGCCGCCCTCCCGCTGCAGCAGGGGGGATCGATGAGAACATCCAACCCCTCTATCCCCACCGCTCTTGACCCTTTACAAGCCTTGCCCGTGATCAATGTACATTGCGGCATGTAAAGGCTTCACAGAGCAGGGGCATAGGGCCAATAGGTTGTCATGCACTGTTGCTGTCATACACTGGTGACCGAGGCTGCCGTGGCCAGTGATCGCTATTGTGAGCGAAAGGTATTGCAGTGTAGAAGTACTGCAGTGCATTATCAGAGCATGTATCTACGGGGATATAAAAAAAAGTAAAATAAAAGCAGAGGTTATGGATAAGTATCACACTCCTGCCGCAGGTAGTTGTTGTGTTGTGATAACATCATGTATCCACAAGTACAACAATATTCATTTCTCACCTTTATTTAGTCATTGGTTGGTCTCCCCCGACACGCGGTTTGTCACCTACATGTCACTAAACACATATACTTTTACATTGTTTGGTTGACCTTTGGGAGATGCAGATAAAACCTTTTCAATTTTTTTTATCTTTAACCCCTTAGTGGACACAATTCGCTTTTTAGTGCCCTTACTAAGGGGCTTTAACCCCTTAGCGATGGAGCTTTTTTGCTTATTTCCATTTTCGTTTTTTTCTCCTCCCTTTTAAAAAATCATAACTCCTTTATTTATCCATCCATGTCGCTGCAGGAGGGCTTGTTTTTTGCTAAACGAGTTGTATCTTACAATAGTGCTATTTATTGTACCCTATAATGTACTGAAAAATGTAAAAAAAAATTCGAAGTGGAGAGAAATGGAAAAAAAAAACAACATTACGCCATCTTTCGGCGCGTCTTGTTTCTACGGCGCACAAACTGCAACAAAAATGACATGATATCTTTATTCCATGGGTCGGTGCGATTACTACGATATCAAACTTGTATAGTTTTTTTTTTGCTGTACTACTTGTATTTTTTTTAAAGATATTTAATTTTTTAAAATTATTATCTGTCTCCATCTTCTGCGCACAATAACTTTTTACATTTTCTGTCGACATCGTTGAGTGAGGGCTCATTTTGTGCGGTACGTTTTGTCATTTCCGTTGGTACCATTTTTGCATAAAATTGACTTTTTGATCGCTTTTTAATTACATTTTTTTCTTGGAAATAGGGTGACCAAAAAAGTGCATTTCTGGCGTTCTTTATTTTTTTTTTCGGACCACGTTCACCGTGCGCAGTAAATAAGGCATTAATTCGATAGATCGGACTTTTACGGACGCAGCGATACCAAATACGTATTTTTGCTTTATTATTTTGATCTTTTTATTGCAAATATGGCAAAAGGTTTTTTTTTTTAATTTTTATTACTTTTTAAAAAATAATTAGTAAAGCTTTATTGTTTTATTTTCACACTTTCTTTTAGTCCCCATGGGGAGCACAATATGTGATGCTCTGATCGCTTCTGCAGTATGATGTAATGATATAGCATTACATCATACTGCATATTGACAGGCAGCCTACCAAGCCACCCCACGGGGACGGCCTGATGGGCTGTCTGCTAAGACAGCCATGGGGTCTTGCAGTAGGCCCCGTGTGACATGACACCTGCACGGATCCTCCAATCTCACTGCGGTGGGGGGGGGGGGGCGTACGTGACCCCCGAACATCGGTCGGGGTATTTAAATGCTGCTGTCAGGGTTGACAGTAGTAGCATGCTGCGATTTATTATCCGTGCATGGCATCCGCAGGTGTTAAATGAAGTTCGGACGCCCCATGCTTCTCTATGGGCGGCTTGCACTGCGGATCACCCATGCAGATTTTGCAAGTCAAATCCGTCTATGGACATTGTGCCTAGTCGGTCACTTGGCTGACTACTGACAGCCCGGCTCCTGCTCTAACAGCCAGGAGAGGAGAAACCTCAGATCCCAGCAATTTAACCCCCTACATGCCACAATCAATAGCAACTGCAACATGTTAGCAAATGATGGGGGTAGGTGGGCTACTTCTGTCACCCATGGCAGCCGGAGGCTGATGGCATTGTCATAGCAGAATACACTGCATGAGTAATGCGGTGTATTATATTACAGATTGAAGTATTGCACTTGAGGGACTAAAAAATAGTTTCAAAAAAGCTTAATAAGGTTTACTTTAAAGAGAAGGAATACGGTTTTAAAAGAATACACATTTTTCCCCACACAAAAAAACCATTTTAAATTGATAATATCCCCTAAAACGTTTTTAACCCCTTTCTGCTCCAGAGCGTAGGTTTACGTCCTGGAAGAGGGGTACTTCCTGCAACAGGGCGTGAACTTAGGTATTGTGGATAGCGCAAGATCAGAAGAGATCTCACGCTATGCGGCAGCGGGAGCCAGCTGTCACTGATAGCCGGGCTCCTGCTACAACAGCGGGGGTGCATCGGAGCAGCAACCCCCACTGTTAACCCCTTCCCTGCTACGATCTATGTAGATCACTAAGGAGTTAATTAGGATTCAGTACACACCATGTTATTCTCTGATCGTGTGATGTGTTTCATCATGTGATTGTGTGTTTGTAAGTATTGCTGTATGTATATAAATGGGACTACGACTAAGTATTTCTTTTTTTATGCTTGATATCACGCTGGATAGTTGTTTTTGTACATGCACAGTATCCCTGTTGTGGGAAGAGGCACCGGGTTTACTCTTTGTATGCTCCGCCCCCGAGGATCAGAGATCACAAGCAGCTTATGGGGATGTCAGCTATGGTGGGCCAGCTGAGAATAATCTCCACTCAGAGCTCTCACGGTTCGGATTTGCCCTCCGGACTGTTATGAGATAATTAGAATGCGATGCAGGAGTCATCTAATATACTGTAACGAAGGTATCCACGACTACTGTGCAGCAATCACTATATATTTGGGGAGGGGCGGGCTTGTGATAGGGGGAAACCTGGTGACTGGTTCCCTTTAAATAAATGAGTACATATATAAAATAGTAGAGAAGCGGACAAATCCACTGAGATCCGCTTTCCTTTTTGTTAGGAGTGTAATAGCGCTACATAGTAAGCACAGAGTGAAATCACATCTGACCACAAGACCCGAGATGTATTGTTGTTGGAGCGTTTTGATTCTCTTGAAGAATATCTGATATAAGTTGCAATTTCAAGATATAAATTTATGTATGAAGCTGCTACATTCACTATCTGATGCTGCGAGTTCTAAGAAATTGCAAAATTAACTTCGGATGAAAACTTTTTTTTAGGTTCTCTATGAGAGATGAGCAAGCGTACTCGTCCGAGCTTGATGCTCGTTCGAGCATTAGGGTGTTCGAGATGCTCGTTACTCGAGACGAGCACCACGCGATGTTCGAGTTACTTTCACTTTCTTCCCAGAAAAGTCTGCGCCGTTTTCTGGCCAATAGAAACACAGGGAAGGCATTACAACTTCCTCCTGTGACGTTCCAGCCCTATACCACCCCCTGCAGTGAGTGGCTGGGGAGATCAGATGACACCTGAGTATATAAACTGGGGCCGCCCGCGGCTCGCCTCAGATGCACTTTGAGAGACATTAGGGAAAGTGCCGTCATGCTGTAGCTGCTATAGGGAGAGTGTTAGGCTGTTATCTTCGTCTTCAAGAACCCCAACGGTCCTTCTTAGGGCCACATCTGACCGTGTGCAGTACTGTTGAGGCTGCTTTTAGCAGTTTTGCCCTTTTTTTTTTAATTTTGTATATCGGGCGTGCAGACCATAGCGTCCTCTGTCTGCAGTCATTTTACTGAGTATAGGGGCAGTATTAGTGAGGCAGGGACAGTGGTACAGGGAAAGAGATATACTGGCTATATAGGCAGTGGGCTTTTTCAAAAAAATTGGGAAAAAAAAATCTTTGGGCTGCCTGTGACCGTGTTCAGTTTACTGCGTGTCTGCTGGGGGTAGTAGTCGCTCACTATTACCCAGCTAGGTGTTACTGCAGCCTTGCGCATAATTTTTTCTGGCTGCATTGTGCTTTCAATAACCACAGTTATCCTCCAACAGGGAAATCCATATACAGGCTATATAGGCAGTGGGCTTTTTCCCAAAAATTGGAAAAAAATACAATATTTGGGCTGCCTGTGACCGTCTTCAGTTTACTGCGTGTGTGCTGGGGGTAGTAGTCGCTCATTATTACCCAGCTAAGCCTGTGACCGTCTACAGTTTACTGCGTGTCTGCTGGGGGTAGTAGTCGCTCATTATTACCCAGCCTTGCGCATAATTTTTTCTGGCTGCACTGTGCTTTTAATAACCACAGTCATCCTCCAACAGGGAAATCCATATACAGGCTATATAGGCAGTGGGCTTTTTCCCAAAATTTGGAAAAAAATACTATATTTTGGCTGTCTGTGACCGTCTTCAGTTTACTGCGTGTGTGCTGGGGGTAGTAGTCGCTCATTATTACCCAGCTAAGCCTGTGACCGTCTACAGTTTACTACATGTCTGCTGGGGGTAGTAGTCGCTCATTAATACCCAGCCTTGCGCATAATTTTTTCTGGCTGCACTGTGCTTTCAATAACCACAGTCATCCTCCAACAGGGAAATCCATATACTGGCTATATAGGCAGTGGGCCTTTTCCCCAAAATTGGAAAAAAATACTATATTTGGGCTGCCTGTGACCGTCTTCAGTTTACTGCGTGTCTGCTGGGGGTAGTAGTTGCTCATTATTACCCAGCTAAGCCTGTGACCGTGTACAGTTTACTGTGTGTCTGCTGGGAGTAGTAGTCGCTCATTATTACCCAGCTAAGCGTTACAGCAGGCTTGCGCATAATTGTTTCCTGGCTCTGCTGTGTCCGTTACATGATCGCCGTCATCCCGCCAGGGGGAAAGAGTATACATATATATGCTGCATACGGTGTCTGTCTGGTTTTTCACCTCACCATTTTAATAAATTGAAGCAAAATACTTAAGGCCTACCACTGCCCTTTGGCCACTTGACTGGTTCTGCCCTGTGAATTCCAGTAGCTCAGTCATACGCACCTAGGTCTGACTACAGGCTTGCGCATAATTGTTTCCTGGCTCTGCTGTGCGTTCCGTAAGCGAAGTCAGGCTCCAACCACAGGCCAATAAGCGGCACATTTAATTACAGCGTTCTGTTTCTGCTCTACTCGTAATACACCATGCTGAGGGGTAGGGGTAGGCCTAGAGGACGTGGACGTGGACACGGGCGAGGACGCTGAGGCCCAAGTCAGGGTGTGGGCACAGGCCGAGCTCCTGGTCCAGGTGTATCGCAGCCAACTGCTGCGGGATTAGGAGAGAGGCAAGTTTCTGGGGTCCCCAGATTCATCTCACAATTAATGGGTCCACGCGGTAGACCTTTATTAGAAACTGAGCAGTGTGAGCAGGTCCTGTCGTGGATGGCAGAAAGTGCATCCAGCAAACTATCCACCGTCACCACCCAGTCTTCTACGCCATCCACTGCTGCATCCCTGAATCCTCTCGCTGCTGCTCCTCCTTTCTCCCAGCCTCCTCCCTTCCAGCAAATGACACATTCAGAAGAGCAGGCAGGCTCCCAGGAACTGTTCTTGGGTCCCGGCCTTGAGTGGGAAAAAATGGTTCCTCTCCCACCGGAGGAGTTTGTCGTTACCGATGCCCAACCTTTGGAAAGTTCCCGGGATCCGGGTGAGGAGACTGGGGACTTCCGGCAACTGTCTCAAGAGCATTCAGTGGGTGAGGAGGATGATGACGATGAGACACAGTTGTCTATCAGTGAGGTAGTAGTAAGGGCAGTAATTCCGAGGGAGGAGCGCACAGAGGATTCGGAGGAAGAGCAGCTGGACGATGAGGTGACTGACCCCACCTGGTTTGCTAAGCCTACTGGGGACAGGTCTTCAGAGGGGGAGGCAAGTGCAGCAGCAGGGCAGGTTGGAAGAGGCAGTGCGGTGGCCAGGGGTAGAAGCAGGGCCAGACCGAATAATCCACCAACTGTTTCCCAAAGCGCCCCCTCACGCCATGCCACCCTGCAGAGGCCGAGGTGCTCAAAGGTGTGGCAGTTTTTCACTGAGAGTGCAGACGACCGACGAACTGTGGTGTGCAAGGTTTGTCGCGCCAAGATCAGCCGGGGAGCCACCACCACCAGCCTCACCACCACCAGCATGCGCAGGCATATGATGGCCAAGCACCCCACAAGGTGGGACGAAGGCCGTTCACCGCCTCCGGTTTGCACCACTGCCTCTCCCCCTGTGCCCCAACCTGCCACTGAGATCCAACCCCCCTCTCAGGACACAGGCACAACCGTCTCCCAGCCTGCACCCACACCCTCACCTCCGCTGTCCTCGGCCCCATCCAGCAATGTCTCTCAGCACAGCGTCCAGCCGTCGCTAGCGCAACTGTTTGAGCGCAAACGCAAGTACGCCGCCACGCACCCGCACGCTCAAGCGTTAAACGTGCACATAGCCAAATTGATCAGCCAAGGCTTGACAAAGGCTGTTTGTAATGGCCGAAACGTTGCGTGATTACTGAAGATGGAATAAAGATTTTGATACCTGTTTTACTGCACTTGAACGTTCCTGCTGCCATTTTTGGATAAAGTGTTGTGATTTTGGAAAACTTGGATCCGCTTCCTGGTTAACGGCTGTGCAGGGAGAGCCTCCCCTTGGATAAGGGTTTGCTGTCGTGCTGCAGGCACTTATGTGTTGTTGGAGTGCATGTCTATATCTCAGCACGTTGAGGAGGAGGAAGAGGAGGTGGAGGGGGAGGAGCCTGAGGAGGAGCAGGGGGAAGAGACAGTTGGGCCCACTGCTGAGGGTACCCATGCTGCTTGCCTGTCATCCTTTCAGCGTGTATGGCCTGAGGAGGAGGAGGAGGATCCTGAAAGTGATCTTCCTAGTGAGGACAGCCATGTGTTGCATACAGGTACCCTGGCACACATGGCTGACTTCATGTTAGGATGCCTTTCTCGTGACCCTTGCGTTAGATGCATTCTGGCCACTACGGATTACTGGGTGTACACACTGCTCAACCCACGGTATAAGGAGAACCTTTCCACTCTCATTCCCGAAAAGGAAAGGGGTTCGAGAGTGATGCTATACCACAGGACCCTGGTGGACAAACTGATGGTAAAACTCCCATCCGACAGTGCTAGTGGCAGAAGGCGCAGTTCCAAAGGCCAGGTAGCAGGGGAGGCGCGAGATCAGGCAGCATGTACAGCGCAGGCAGGGGAACACTCTCCAAGGCCTTTGCCAGCTTTATGGCTCCCCAGCAAGACTGTGTCACCGCTCCCCAGTCAAGACTGAGTTGGCGGGAGCACTGTAAAAGGATGGTGAGGGAGTACGTAGCCGATCGCACGACCGTCCTCCGTGACGCCTCTGCTCCATACAACTACTGGGTGTCGAAGCTGGACACATGGCCTGAACTCGCGCTGTATGCCCTGGAGGTGCTTGCTTGCCCTGCGACTAGCGTCTTGTCAGAGAGGGTGTTTAGTGCGGCTGGGGGAATTGTCACAGATAAGCGTACCCGCCTGTCAACTGACAGTGCCGACAGGCTTACACTCATCAAGATGAACAAAGCCTGGATTTCCCCAGACTTCTCTTCTCCACCAGCGGACAGCAGCGGTACCTAAACAATACGTAAGCTGCACCCGCGGATGGAAGCATCGTTCTCTATCACCATAAAAAACGGGGACCTTTTAGCTTCATCAATCTGTGTATTATATTCATCCTCTTCCTCCTGCTCCTCCTCCTGAAACCTCACGTAATCACGCCGAACGGGCAATTTTTCTTAGGCCCACAAGGCTCAGTCATATTACTTTTGTAAACAATGTTTATACGTTTCAATTCTCATTAAAGCGTTGAAACTTGCACTTGAACCAAATTTTATTTTAACAGGGCTGCCTCCAGGCCTAGTTACAAATTAAGCCACAGTAACCAAAGCGATTAATGGGTTTCACCTGCCCTCTTGGTTGGGCATTAGTTACATTAGTACTGTTGGTACACCAATTTTTTGGGGCCCTTGCCTACAGTGTAATCCTAGTAATTTTTATGGGCTTCGCCTGCACTCATGGTACAGCAAGGTGTGTGGGGTTGGCCTACACTTTTGCTACATAAATGTAACTGGGGCCTTGTCTATACTGCAACTACTGAAATGTGAAAGAGACTGTTATCTCCCTAAACTGCTGCAACGGGAATGTTACTGTGGCCTGTCTTGACTGCTACTACTACTGAAATGGAACTAATACTGTGCTCCCCCTATACTGCTGCTAGTGATATGTTACCGGGGCCTGTCTAGACTGCTACTATTACTGAAATGGAACCAAGACTGTGCTCCCCCTATACTGCTGCTAGTGATATGTTACTGGGGCCTGTCTAGACTGCTACTATTACTGAAATGGAACTAAGACTGTGCTCCCCCTATACTGCTGCTAGTGATATGTTACTGGGGTCTGTCTTGACTGCTACTAATACTGAAATGGAACTAATACTGTGCTCCCCCTATACTGCTGCTAGTGATATGTTTCTAGGGCCTGTCTAGACTGCTACTACTACTGAAATGGAACTAATACTGTGCTCCCCCTATACTGCTGCTAGTGATATGTTACTGGGGCCTGTCTAGACTGCTACTATTACTGAAATGGAACTAAGACTGTGCTCCCCCTATACTGCTGCTTCAGCATTGTTACTGGGGCCTGTCTTGACTGCTACTATTACTGAAATGGAACTAATACTGTGCTCCCCCTATACTGCTGCTAGTGATATGTTACAGGGCCCTGTCTATTCTGCTACTATTACTGAAATGGAACTAATACTGTGCTCCCCCTATACTGCTGCTAGTGATATGTTACTGGGGCCTGTCTTGACTGCTACTACTACTGAAATGGAACTAATACTGTGCTCCCCCTATACTGCTGCTAATGATATGTTACTGGGGCCTGTCTAGACTGCAAATACTACTGAAATGGAACTAATACTGTGCTCCCCCTATACTGCTGCTAGTGATATGTTACAGGGCCCTGTCTATTCTGCTACTATTACTGAAATGGAACTAATACTGTGCTCCCCCTATACTGCTGCTAGTGATATGTTACTGGGGCCTGTCTTGACTGCTACTACTACTGAAATGGAACTAATACTGTGCTCCCCCTATACTGCTGCTAGTGATATGTTACTGGGGCCTGTCTAGACTGCTACTATTACTGAAATGTTACTAATACTAGGCTCTCCCTATACTGCTGCCATGGAATTGTTACTGGGCCCTGTCTATTCTGCTACTATTACTGAAATGGAACTAAGACTGTGCTCCCCCTATACTGCTGCTAGTGATATGTTACTGGGGCCTGTCTAGACTGCTACTACTACTGAAATGTTACTAATACTAGGCTCTCCCTATACTGCTGCTAGTGATATGTTACTGGGGCCTGTCTAGACTGCTACTATTACTGAAATGTTACTAATACTAGGCTCTCCCTATACTGCTGCTAGTGATATGTTACTGGGGTCTGTCTAGACTGCTACTACTACTGAAATGTTACTAATACTGGGCTCTCCCTATACTGCTGCCACGGAATTGTTACTGGGGCCTGTCTAGACTGCTACTACTGAAATGCTGCTAATACTAGCCTCTGCGCAGCCTGACTAGGGCTTGCATTGTGGGCCGAAGCCAACCTGCATTTTTTCTCGCATTCCATTAGCTCTAAGGGAGGCACTGCAATGGGATATATTTATGTACCATCGGTGGGTTCCAGGGAGCCACCCATCCTTTTGGGTGCACGCAGACATACCATAGGGGAGTTCGTCCTATCTGTGACAAATCTTAATTACCCAGACTGACTGGGGCATGCAGTGTGGGCCAAAGCCAACCTGCATTTCTTCTGATGTGCCATCAGCTATGAGGGGTACTGTAATGGGATTTATATATGTACCGTCGGTGGCTTCCTGGGACCCACCCCTGCTGTGGGTACACAGGGACTTCCCATAGCGGAGTTCTACCTACCTGTGACTATGAAAATAACCCAGCCTGCGTGACTAGGGCTTGCAGTGTGGCCGAAGCCAACCTTCCTTTCTTCTCGCGTTACCTCAGCTTTAAGGGAGGCACTGCAATGGTATTTTTTTTGGTACCGTCGGTGGCTTCCTCGGAGCCACCCCTGCTGTGGGCACACATTTAGTTCCCATCGCGGTGCTTTACCTGTCTGCCACTAAGACACTGAGTGACTTGGAAAGGGGGCATAGTGCAGATGGCTTTCCCCTTGCAGTGTCGATTGAGCCACCTGACACCTAGACAGAATGAATACTGTGTGGGCACATGGATTCCCCATCGCTACGTAACTCTTGGCGACATTTGCAGCTCCTGACGGAGGTGGCACAGGATTGGAATGAAGATCGAACGTCGATTTGTCAGTGATTCTCAACTGCATTGTGGGCTATCGCCCCGCCCCTTTTAAAGAGGGTCGCTACCTGGCCATGCCAACCCTCTGCAGTGTGTGCCTGCGGTTCCTCCTCATGGCAGACGCACTTATAAATAGACATGAGTGTGGCGTGGCATGAGGGCAGCTGAAGGCTGCGCAGGGACAATTTGGTGTGCGCTGTGGACACTGGGTCGTGCGGGGGGGTTGGGCAGCATGTAACCCAGGAGAAGTGGCAGCGGAGTGTCATGCAGGCAGTGATTGTGCTTTGTTGGAGGTAGTGTGGTGCTTAGCTAAGGTATCCATTGCTAATGAGGGCTTTTCAGAAGTAAAAGTTGTTGGGGGGGGGGGGCCCTCTTGCCGCTATTGTGGCTTAATAGTGGGACCTGGGAACTTGAGATGCAGCCCAACATGTAGCCCCTCGCCTGCCCTATCTGTTTCTGTGTCGTTCCCATCACTTTGTTGAATTGCCCAGATTTTCACAAATGAAAACCTTAGCGAGCATCGGCGAAATACAAAAATGCTCGGGTCGCCCATTGACTTCAATGGGGTTCGTTACTCGAAACGAACCCTCGAGCATCGCGAAAAGTTCATCTCGAGTAACGAGCACCCGAGCATTTTGGTGCTCGCTCATCTCTAGTCTCTATCTTTATATGTGGGTGTGATAACATCATGTATCCACAAGAACAACAATATTCATTTCTCTCCTTTATTTAGTCATTGGTTGGTCTCCTCCGACACGCGGCTTGTCACCTACATGTCACTAAACACATATACTTTTACATTGTTTGGTTGACCTTTTGGGGATGCGGATAAAACTTTTTCACTTTTTTTATCTTTAACCCCTTAGTGAACACAATTCGCTTTTTACTGCCCTCACTAAGGGGCATTAACCCCTTAGTGACGGGGCTTTTTTTGCTTTTTTCCATTTTTGTTTTTTCCACCTCCCTTTTAAAAAAATCGTAACTCCTTTATTTATCCATCGACGTCACTGTATGAAGGCTTGTTGTTTTTTGCGGAACGAGTTGTATCTTTCAATGGTATTATTTATTGTACCATATAATGTACTGAAAAATTAAAAAAAAATTCTAAGTTGAGAGAAATGAAAAACAAAAACCCCGACATTCCACCATTTTTCGGTGCGTCCTGTTTCTACAGCGCACAAACTGCAACAAAAATGACCTGATAACTTTATTGTACGGGTCAGTACGATTACTACGATACCAAACTTATATATATATATATATATATACATTTTTTTTTAGCTGTAGTACTTGTATTTTTTTTTAGGATATTTAATTTTTTTAAATTATTTTTTGTCTCCATCTTCTGCGCACAATAACTTTTTACATTTTCTGTCGACATTGTTGAGTGAGGGGTCATTTTGTGCGGTACGTTCTGTCGTTTCCGTTGGTACCATTTTCACATACAATTGACTTTTTGATCGCTTTTTATTACATTTTTTCTTGGAGATAGGGTGACCAAAAAAGTGCATTTCTGGCGTTCTTTATTTTTTTTTTGGACCACATTCACCATGTGGGGTAAATACTGCATTACTTTGATAGATTGGACTTTTATGGACGCAGCGATACCAAACATGTATTTTTGCTTTATTATTTTGATTTTTTTATTGCAATTTTTTTTTTATTACTTTAATTACTTTTTTCATAATTATTTGTAAAACTTTATTGTTTTTATTTTCACACTTTCTTTTAGTCCCCATGGGGAGCACAACATGCAATGCTCTGATCGCTCCTGCAGTATGATGTGATGCCATAGCATTACATCATACTGTATTCTGATAGGCAGCCTACCAAGCCACTCCACAGGGACGGCTTGATGGGCTGTCTGCCAAGACAGCCATTGGGCCTTGCAGTAGGCCCCGTGTGGCATGACACGGCAAGGGGGCTGTACGGGACCCCCGAACATCGGTCGGGGTATTTAATGCGGCTGTCAGAGTTGACAGTAGGAGCATGCTGCGATTTATTATCCGTGCATGGCATCCGCAGGTGTTAAATGAAGTTCGGACGCACCATGCTTCTCTATGGCTGGCTTGCACTGCGGATCACCCATGCAGATTTTGCAAGTCAAATCCGTCTATGGACATTGTGCCTAGTTGGTCACTTGGCTGACTACTGACAGCCCGGCTCCTGCTCTAACAGCCAGGAGAGGAGAAACCTCAGATCCCAGCAATTTAACCCCCTACATGCCACGATCTATCGCAACTGCAACATGTTAGCAAATGATGGGGGTAGGTGGGTTACTTCTGTCACCCATGGCAGCCGGAGGCTGATGGCATTGTCATAGCAGAATACACTGCATAAGTAATGCGGTGTATTATATTACAGATTGAAGCATTGCACTTGAGGGGCTAAAAAATAGTTTCAAAAAAGCTTAATAAGGTTTTACTTTAAAGAGAAGGAATGCAGTTTTAAAAGAATACACATTTTTCCCCACACACAAAAAAAAACCATTTTAAATTGATAATATCCCCTAAAACGTTTTTAACCCCTTCCTGCTCCAGGGTGTAACTTTAGGTCCTGGAAGAGGGGTACTTCTTGCAAAACAGGGTGTGAACTTAGGTATTGGGGATAGCGCAAGATCAGAAGAGATCTCACGCTATGCGGCAGCGGGAGCCAGCTGTCACTGATAGCCGGGCTCCTGCGGCAACAGAGCAGCGACCCCCACTGTTAACCCCTTCCCTGCTGCGATCTATGTAGATCACTAAGGGGTTAATTAGGATTCAGTACACACCATGTTATTCTCTGATCGTGTGATGTGCTTCATCATGTGATTGTGTGTTTGTAAGTGTGCTGTATGTATATAAATGGGACTACGACTAAGTATTTCTTTTTTTATGCTTGATATCATGCTGGATAGTTGTTTTTGTACATGCACAGTATCCCTGTTGTGGGCACAGGCACCGGGTTTACTCTTTGTATGCTCCGCCCCCGAGGATCAGAGATCACAAGCAGCTTATGGGGATGTCAACTATGGTGGGCCAGCTGAGCATAATCTCCACTCAGAGCTCTCACGGTTCAGATTTGCCCACCGGACTGTTATGAGATAAGTATAATGTGATGCAGGAGTCATCTAATATACTGTAACGAAGGTATCCAAGACTACTGTGCAGCAATCACTATATATTTGGGGAGGGGCGGGCTTGTGACAGGGGGAAACCTGGTGACTGGTTCCCTTTAAATAAATGAGTCCATATATAAAATAGTAGCGAAGCGGACAAATCCACTGAGATCCGCTCTCCTTTTTGTTAGGAGTGTAATAGCGCTTCATAGAAATCACAGAGTGAAATCACATCTGACCACAAGACCCGAGATGTATTGTTGTTGGAGCGTTTTGATTCTCTTGAAGAATATCTGATATTAGTTGCAATTACAAGATATAAATTTATATATGAAGCTGCTACATTCACTATCTGATGCTGTGAGTTCTAAGAAATTGCGAAATGAACTTCGGATAAAAACTTTTTTTTAGGTTCTCTATCTTTATATGTGGGTGTGATATCATCATGTATCCACGGCAACAACAATATTCATTTCTCTCCTTTATTTAGTCATTGGTTGGTCTCCTCCGACACGCGGTTTGTCACCTACATGTCACTAAACACATATACTTTTACATTGTTTGGTTGACCTTCTGGGGATGCGGATAAAACTTTTTCACTTTTTTTTATCTTTAACCCTTTATTGAACACAATTCGCTTTTTACTGCCCTCACTAAGGGGCATTAACCCCTTAGTGACGGGGCTTTTTTTGCTTTTTTCTATTTTTGTTTTTTCCTCCTCCCTTTTAAAAAATCGTAACTCCTTTATTTATCCATCGACGTCGCTGTATGAGGGCTTGTTGTTTTTTGCGGAACGAGTTGTATCTTTCAATGGTATTATTTATTGTACCCAATAATGTACTGAAAAATAAGAAAAAAATTCTAAGTTGAGAGAAATGAAAAAAAAAACCCTGACATTCCGCCATCTTTCGGTGCGTCCTGTTTCTACAGCGCACAAATTGCAACAAAAATGACCCGATAACTTTATTCCATGGGTCGGTACGATTACTACGATACCAAACTTATATATATATATTTTTTTTTTGCTGTAGTACTTGTATTTTTTTTTTTAGATATTTAATTTTTAGAAATTATTTTTTGTCTCCATCTTCTGCGCACAATAACTTTTTACATTTTCTGTCGACATAGTTGAATGAGAGCTCATTTTGTGCGGTACATTCTGTCGTTTCCGTTGGTACCATTGTCACATACAATTGAATTTTTGATCACTTTTTATTACATTTTTTCTTGGAGATAGAGTGACTAAAAGTGCATTTCTGCCGTTCTTTATTTTTTTTTTCGGACCACGTTCACCGTGCGCAGTAACTAAGGCATTACTTCGATAGATCGGAATTTTACGGACGCAGCGATACCAAATACGTATTTTTGCTTTATTATTTTGATTTTTTTATTGCAAATATGGCAAAAGGTTTTTTTTAAAATTTTTATTACTTTTTTTTAGTAATTAGTAAAGCTTTATTGTTTTTATTTTCACACTTTCTTTTAGTCCCCATGGGGAGCACAACTTGTGATGCTCTGATCGCTTCTGCAGTATGATGTAATGATATAGCATTACATCATACTGCGTATTGACAGGCAGCCTACCAAGCCACCCCACGGGGACGGCCTGATGGGCTGTCTGCCAAGACAGCCATGGGGCCTTGCAGTAGGCCCTGTGTGACATGACACCTGCACGGATCCTCCAATCTCACTGCGGGGAGGGGGGGGGCGTACGTGACCCCCGAACATCGGTCGGGGTATTTAAATGCTGCTGTCAGGGTTGACAGTAGTAGCATGCTGCGATTTATTATTCGTGCATGGCATCCGCAGGTGTTAAATGAAGTTCGGACGCACCATGCTTCTCTATGGCTGGCTTGCACTGCGGATCACCCATGCAGATTTTGCAAGTCAAATCCGTCTATGGACATTGTGCCTAGTTGGTCACTTGGCTGACTACTGACAGCCCGGCTCCTGCTCTACCAGCCAGGAGAGGAGAAACCTCAGATCCCAGCAGTTTAACCCCCTACATGCCACGATCTATCGCAACTGCAACATGTTAGCAAATGATGGGGGTAGGTGGGTTACTTCTGTCACCCATGGCAGCCGGAGGCTGATGGCATTGTCATAGCAGAATACACTGCATAAGTAATGCGGTGTATTATATTACAGATTGAAGCATTGCACTTGAGGGGCTAAAAAATAGTTTCAAAAAAGCTTAATAAGGTTTTACTTTAAAGAGAAGGAATGCAGTTTTAAAAGAATACACATTTTCCCCCACACACAAAAAAAAACCATTTTAAATTGATAATATCCCCTAAAACGTTTTTAACCCCTTCCTGCTCCAGGGTGTAAGTTTAGGTCCTGGAAGAGGGGTACTTCTTGCAAAACAGGGTGTGAACTTAGGTATTGTGGATAGCGCAAGATCAGAAGAGATCTCACGCTATGCGGCAGCGGGAGCCAGCTGTCACTGATAGCCGGGCTCCTGCGGCAACAGAGCAGCGACCCCCACTGTTAACCCCTACCCTGCTGCGATCTATGTAGATCACTAAGGGGTTAATTAGGATTCAGTACACACCATGTTATTCTCTGATCGTGTGATGTGTTTCATCATGTGATTGTGTGTTTGTAAGTATTGCTGTATGTATATAAATGGGACTACGACTAAGTATTTCTTTTTTTATGCTTGATATCATGCTGGATAGTTGTTTTTGTACATGCACAGTATCCCTGTTGTGGGCAGAGGCACCGGGTTTACTCTTTGTTAGCTCCGCCCCCGAGGTTCAGAGATCACAAGCAGCTTATGGGGATGTCAGCTATGGTGGGCCAGCTGAGCATAATCTCCACTCAGAGCTCTCACGGTTCAGATTTGCCCTCCGGACTGTTATGAGATAATTAGAATGCGATGCAGGAGTCATCTAATATACTGTAACGAAGGTATCCATGACTACTGTGCAGCAATCACTATATATTTGGGGAGGGGCGGGCTTGTGGTAGGGGGAAACCTGGGGACTGGTTCCCTTTAAATAAATGAGTACATATATAAAATAGTAGAGAAGCGGACAAATCCACTGAGATCCGCTTTTCTTTTTGTTAGGAGTGTAATAGCGCTTCATAGAAATCACAGAGTGAAATCACATCTGACCACAAGACCCGAGATGTATTGTTGTTGGAGCGTTTTGATTCTCTTGAAGAATATCTGATATTAGTTGCAATTACAAGATATAAATTTATATATGAAGCTGCTGCATTCACTATCTGATGCTGTGAGTTCTAAGAAATTGCGAAATGAACTTCGGATAAAAACTTTTTTTTAGGTTCTCTATCTTTATATGTGGGTGTGATATCATCATGTATCCACGGCAACAACAATATTCATTTCTCTCCTTTATTTAGTCATTGGCTGGTCTCCCCGACACGCAGTTTGTCACCTACATGTCACTAAACACATATACTTTTACATTGTTTGGTTGACCTTCTGGGGATGCGGATAAAACTTTTTCACTTTTTTTATCTTTAACCCTTTATTGAACACAATTCGCTTTTTACTGCCCTCACTAAGGGGCATTAACCCCTTAGTGACGGGGCTTTTTTTGCTTTTTTCTATTTTTGTTTTTTCCTCCTCCCTTTTAAAAAATCGTAACTCCTTTATTTATCCATCGACGTCGCTGTATGAGGGCTTGTTTTTTGCGGAACGAGTTGTATCTTTCAATGGTATTATTTATTGTACCCAATAATGTACTGAAAAATAAGAAAAAAATTCTAAGTTGAGAGAAATGAAAAAAAAAAACCCCGACATTCCGCCATCTTTCGGTGCGTCCTGTTTCTACAGCGCACAAATTGCAACAAAAATGACCCGATAACTTTATTCCATGGGTCGGTACGATTACTACGATACCAAACTTATATATATATATTTTATTTTTTGCTGTAGTACTTGTATTTTTTTTTTAGATATTTAATTTTTTAAAATTATTTTTTGTCTCCATCTTCTGCGCACAATAACTTTTTACATTTTCTGTCGACATAGTTGAATGAGGGCTCATTTTGTGCGGTACGTTCTGTCGTTTCCGTTGGTACCTTGTCACATACAATTGACTTTTTGATCACTTTTTATTACATTTTTTCTTGGAGATAGAGTGACTAAAAGTGCATTTCTGGCATTCTTTATTTTTTTTTTTCGGACTACGTTCACCGTGCGCAGTAAATAAGGCATTACTTCGATAGATCGGAATTTTACGGACGCAGCGATACCAAATACGTATTTTTGCTTTATTATTTTGATTTTTTTATTGCAAATATGGCAAAAGTTTTTTTTTTTTTAATTTTTATTACTTTTTTTTAAATAATTAGTAAAGCTTTATTGTTTTTATTTTCACACTTTCTTTTAGTCCCCATGGGGAGCACAACTTGTGATGCTCTGATCGCTTCTGCAGTATGATGTAATGATATAGCATTACATCATACTGCGTATTGACAGGCAGCCTACCAAGCCACCCCACGGGGACGGCCTGATGGGCTGTCTGCCAAGACAGCCATGGGGCCTTGCAGTAGGCCCTGTGTGACATGACACCTGCACGGATCCTCCAATCTCACTGCGGGGAGGGGGGGGGGCGTACGTGACCCCCGAACATCGGTCGGGGTATTTAAATGCTGCTGTCAGGGTTGACAGTAGTAGCATGCTGCGATTTATTATCCGTGCATGGCATCCGCAGGTGTTAAATGAAGTTCGGACGCCCCATGCTTCTCTATGTGAGGCTTGCACTGCGGATCACCCATGCACATTTTGCAAGTCAAATCCGTCTGTGGACATTGTGCCTTAGTCGGTCACTTGGCTGACTACTGACAGCCCGGCTCCTGCTCTACCAGCCAGGAGAGGAGAAACCTCAGATCCCAGCAGTTTAACCCCCTACATGCCACGATCTATCGCAACTGCAACATGTTAGCAAATGATGGGGGTAGGTGGGTTACTTCTGTCACCCATGGCAGCCGGAGGCTGATGGCATTGTCATAGCAGAATACACTGCATAAGTAATGCGGTGTATTATATTACAGATTGAAGCATTGCACTTGAGGGGCTAAAAAATAGTTTCAAAAAAGCTTAATAAGGTTTTACTTTAAAGAGAAGGAATACGGTTTTAAAAGAATACACATTTTTCCCCACACAAAAAAAAACCATTTTAAATTGATAATATCCCCTTAAACGTTTTTAACCCCTTCCTGCTCCAGGGTGTAAGTTTAGGTCCTGGAAGAGGGGTACTTCTTGCAAAACAGGGTGTGAACTTCGGTATTGGGGATAGCGCAAGATCAGAAGAGATCTCACGCTATGCGGCAGCGGGAGCCAGCTGTCACTGATAGCCGGGCTCCTGCGGCAACAGAGCAGCGACCCTCACTGTTAACCCCTTCCTTGCTGCGATCTATGTAGATCACTAAGGGGTTAATTAGGATTCAGTACACACCATGTTATTCTCTGATCGTGTGATGTGTTTCATCATGTGATTGTGTGTTTGTAAGTATTGCTGTATGTATATAAATGGGAGTACGAGTAAGTATTTCTTTTTTTATGCTTGATATCATGCTGGATAGTTGTTTTTGTACATGCACAGTATCCCTGTTGTGGGCACAGGCACCGGGTTTACTCTTTGTTAGCTCCGCCCCCGAGGATCAAAGATCACAAGCAGCTTATGGGGATGTCAACTATGGTGGGCCAGCTGAGCATAATCTCCACTCAGAGCTCTCACGGTTCGGATTTGCCCTCCGGACTGTTATGAGATAAGTATAATGTGATGCAAGAGTCATCTAATATACTGTAACGAAGGTATCCAAGACTACTGTGCAACAATCACTATATATTTGGGGAGGGGCGGGCTTGTGGTAGGGGGAAACCTGGTGACTGGTTCCCTTTAAATAAATGAGTACATATATAAAATAGTAGCGAAGCGGACAAATCCACTGAGATCCGCTTTCCTTTTTGTTAGGAGTGTAATGCCGCTTCATAGAAATCACAGAGTGAAATCACATCTGACCACAAGACCCGAGATGTATTGTTGTTGGAGCGTTTTGATTCTCTTGAAGAATATCTGATATTAGTTGCAATTTCAAGATATAAATTTATATATGAAGCTGCTACATTCACTATCTGATGCTGTGAGTTCTAAGAAATTGCGAAATGATCTTCGGATGAAAACTTTTTCTTAGGTTCTCTATCTTTATATGCGGGTGTATAAGGTGTATATAAAGTCCACACATCAGGCAGATTTACTGATTGTAGGCATCCATATAGTACCATACTGTGAAGCTGTGGGCTGTGTACTGCCATATAGTTCCACAATTAAGCACCATACTGTGGCAGAACTTTGAAACTAATGCCTCCTATTTTATTATGTTGGCACACAACGTCAGAGGCGGATGTTGGCCGGATGGCCGTATAGTTTGAACCTTTCTGCCAATATCCATTAATGTTACCATGCGACCGATGGCAGCAGGTGGGCGGTCTGACAAAATGGTGTTTGACATGTATATAAAGCAAAGGTGTGATTGCTCTCAGTAAGAGAAACCAAGTCATCTTGTAGACATGATAGCTTTTAATGGCTAATAGAGATGAGTGAGCATACTCGCTAAGGGCAATTACTTGAGAGAGCATTGCCCTTAGCGAGTACCTGCCCACTCGGAAGAAAAGATTCGGCTGCCGGCACGGGGGAGCAGTGAGTTGCTGAAGGGAGCAGGAGGGAGCGGGGGAGAGAGAGGGAGAGAGAGATCTCCCCTCCATTCCTCCCCACTCTCCCCCCGCCGCTCCCTGCCCCCGCTGGCAGCCAAATCTTTTCTTCAGAGCGGGCATGTACTCGCTAAGGGCAATGCTCTCCCGAGCAATTGCCCTTAGCGAATATGCTCGCCATCTCTAATGGCTAACAAAAATACATGATGTTATAGCGAGCTTTAGATCCTACTCGGGGTTCTTCGGGCATAATGAAATAGATCAGAAGAACCATTTATATACAGAACATATACATATGAAAAAGCACAGACTTGGTGTGATTAATTTGCATGTGCAAATGTTATTGTCTCTAAATTGGACCAGATTTCTCATATTCTCCACTGATGCAAAAAGCCCTCTCCAAGGCAAAACTGTGAGTGACTTTCTGGCCTCCTGCTCCAGCAAACCATTGGCCTACTTCCGCTACATTGATGACTTCATACCATGTACGGTCGGAGGACAGGATACAAATCCCCAACACACAGCAGGACTATAAGATCCCGGGGACAGTTACATGTTCCACGTCCAATGTTGTGTACCTGATCCTGTGCAGTGAATGTCCTGTTGGGGGGCTTTATGTTGGGCAAACAGGACAAAAACTGAAAGCGAGGATGGGATCTCATTGCCACATAATTAAACAGAGAAAGACAGAATCACCTGCGGCCGAGCACTTTTCTAGTCTCGGAAACAACATAGAACACATGAAAGTTGTTATACTTAAAGGCAAGTTCAAATCTCAACGTCACAGAAGAATTTGGGAGTACAAATTTATAACCATTCTTGATACCCTCAAAAACAGAATGAACCTCGGAGGGTCCTTTTTGCATCAGTGGAGAATGATAAATCTGGCCTGGTGACCCCCTAACACCAATTTAGAGACCATAAAACTTTCACATCCTTTATCAGTGGAATAATTGAGTATTTACTTCTCTAGTCATTCTGCTCTGGTATTTTTCTGGTAAATCACACCATGTCTATACCCTTTCATGTGTGTGTGTGCATATATATAAATGCCTCTTCGGATCTATTTCACTAAGCCTGAGGAAAAACCCTGCATAGGTTGGAGAGATCGCTATGACATCATGTATTTTTGTTAGCCATTAAAAGGTCTCATATCTACAAGATTGTGTGGTTTCTCTTGCTGAGAACAATCACATATTGCTCTACTGGTGACACCGGACCAAACTTTTTTCATTTAAGCAAAAGTGTGTAACTGAATTCCTCCATGGGGAAAATATCCCACCCAGTGACTTTCATGAATGCTTGCTGAATAGAGATTAGCGAGCACCCAAATGCTCGGGTCCGCGTTATTCGAGTCGAGCTTTTCGTAAAATTCGAGAGCTCTACTCAAGTAACGAACCCCATTGACTACAATGGGAGACTCAAGCATTTTTGTATGTGGGACGCCGGGTGCCGAGCTTTTTTCTTTTTTTTTCTAGGTTCGTTCTATCTCTCTCGCCAGCCAGCCCAAAAATTTGCCAATGACGCGCACTGCGTCGCGGAGGGGAGGGGCCAAAACAGGCACGTCACAGCGGTGAGGAGCCAAAAACTGGGGTGGGGTCGAACACGACTCGATGCTTGTTCGAGTAGCGAGCACCATCGAGTACGCTAAAGCTCGAACGAGCATCAAGCTCAGCAGAGTATGTTCGCTCAACTTTATTGCTGAACGTTTACAGAGGCCAAACAATGGATGTTAGTATAGAAGGGCAGTGGGTGGCGCATTTCAACAGTGCCAATGGTGATGTCAAAGACAAGCCATGTTCCGGACGTCCATGCACAGCTGTCCCACCACGAAATGAAGAGCATCTTCGGCAACCGTGTAAGGCCTTAGTCACACGGGCGTTTTTTCACGCGCTTTGCGGATCGCATGACGGATGCGCATCCGCAAATCGCGTGACCGGTGCGCGCAAGTCGCCCGCAAATCGCCCGAAAATCTGCTCCTAACCGCGTTTCATTAGAAACGGGCCGGAGCTGTCCAGCGCATTGCATTCAATGGAGATGGCAATAGAGCCGGCTCCATTTAAAGCAATGCGCTGCGGACGAGCCCGGGATGAATTGTCGGGAAGGGCTTAAATATATAAGCCCTTCCCTGCAATTCATCCTAAAATGTGTAAAAATAAAAAATATATATATACTCGCCTTCTCCCGGCAGCCGGAGCTCCGCGCGGCCGTCCTGCAGTGGGTGTGAAGGGGGTGTGAGTCAGACCTGCCCCCTGATTGGCTCAGCGCTGAGCCAATCAGAGGCATGTCTCACTCACACCCATTCATGAATTCATGAATGGATGTGAGTCAGACCTGCCCCTGATTGGCTAAGCGCTGAGAGGCAGCAGTCACTGAATGGGTGTGTGAGTGAAACCTGCCTCTGATTGGTCAGGGCTGTGACCAATCAGAGGCAGATCATTCAGCAGGCGGGGATTTTAAAGCCCCGCCGGCTGAATAGTGCCGAGAAGCAGTTCAGGAGAACTGACAGCGGCCGCGGCTGGACTCCGGCTGCAGCGGAAAGGTGAGTATACAATTTTTTTTATTTTAACACATTTTAGGATGAATTGCAGGGAAGGGCTTATATATTTAAGCCCTTCCCGACAATTCACCCCGCGCACGCCGGCAGCCTATTGCTTTCAATGGAGCCACTGTATTGCCGCTCCATTGAATTCAATGGGCAAACATCGTTCTTCTCTGCCACAGCTGTTACAGCTGTGGCAGAGAAGAATGATTTGTCTTCTATATGTTCTCAATGGGGTCGGCGCTGCTGCCGCTGGCTCCATTGAGCGCATATACAGAAGAGAACAGGAATCGCAGATCGCAGATAGGTGCGATCTGCGATTTCTGTTCTATAATTTATCGGACGAGCGCATAAAAAGCGCTCATGTGTCCGATACCATTGTGAAGCAATGGTTTTATAAAATCGCCGGACGCATGCGCATGCGCAAATCGCGGCTAAAAACGCCCGTCTGACTAAGGCCTAAGGAGCTGAATACGGATGAGTTGGAAACGATGATCCACTGATTTGCACAGATGAACTGATTAAGATGCATTTTGTGGTGTGACAGCTGTGCATGGCATCCGGAATGGGGTTTGTCTTTCACCTCTCTGTTGTCACAGTTGAAATGCACCACCCACCGCCTCACTGTGCTAAGTAGTGCTGAGTGAACCAAAACAATCTAAACCTATTTCAGGTTGAACTTTGCTAAACGTTCCATTTGGTCCAAACCCGACCCTCGGGCAGTTCATCTGAGCTGAACCTACTAAAATGCCACAACCACCACCACCGACTTCTACACTAGTTTTAGTGTTATTGGTTGAACTAACCAAACCAAACTTTTTGCCAAAATTCGGCAAGCTGGCCGAACTGAAATTTGCTAATCATTCCTAATTCAGCAAGCATCGAGGAATGTCAACGGGTGCGATTTTTCCCACATGCTTTATTTTCCATTCGCTTTATACACATTTTCATGTCAGACATCTGTCACACGGCCACAACATGTACCGGCTATTGGCAGGAAAATTCAAACTCTATTGCCATACTGCCAATATTCACTCCTGACATCAGACACCAACGTAATGAGATATGAGGCATTAGTTTTGGAGTGACCCTCTTATAAGGAGTGTGGAGGGAGAAGTTGCGCCCAAACAGGGGCGTAACTATAGGGGGTGCAGAGGATGCGGTTGCACCCGGGCCCAGGAGCCTTAGGGGGCCCATAAAACCTCTCTTCTCCATATAGGGAGCCCAGTACTATGAATAAAGCATTATAGTTGGGGGCCCTGTTACAGGTTTTGTATTGGGGCCCAGAAGCTTCAAGTTATGCCTCTGTGCAGCATGGTTTAGGTATGGGTACGGGTACAGATACAGATAGAGGGGGGGCCCCGGCTCACCTTTTGCATCAGGGCCCCTGAGCCTTTAGTTACGCCCCTGCACCCTGGCCTTGGTGCCTATGGGTTTCAAAGGTCCCTCCGCCATATAAAAAGATGCCAGTACTATGCCTGTCACATGGCAAGTGGGGACCCTGGCACAGAATGTTTGCATTGGGACTCAATAGCTTACATTTAGGGCTCCGTACTGCATCGGGAAGCAATGCCTCCCTCTACCCCCCATAACACGGCATTAGATGCTATGATTATTTTTTCCGAAAGGGAAAAACTTCCCAATCATATCCCATCAGAGGCACACAGACAAAGAGCAGCTGCCCATAGATGTCTATGGGTGCCATATTACAATCCCACATACCTCAGAGGTTGTATAGAGCCCCAATACGGTAATAGCAAGTTTAAAAAATATACAAAAATACAGTATGACCTAACTCGAATTATTTATATTTTTTAACCCTTTCAAGATGAGATTTTTATCTTGTTTATTTTCGTTTTTTCATCTGCGCTTTCCAAGACCCGTATCTTTTTGATTTTTCTACTGACCTAGTGGTATGAGGGGGGAGGGGGGGAGTCGTATTTTATAATGCTGAGATTTAATGCACCCTATAATGTGTTGGTAAACTTTTACAATTTTTTTAGCCATTTTTTTTTTCGTTTTAATCTCCCCAGTTTAAAAAAAAATCCTAAGGCCGCCTGCAGACGAGCGGAAATCCCGCCGCGGGATTTCCCGCGGGATTTCCGCCGCTGAAAGTCTGCATAGGAGTGCATTACAATACGCACTCCTATGCAGACGGCCGCGGTTTGGCCGCGCGAAATCTCGCGCGGCAAACAAACCGCGGCATGTTCTAATTTTCTGCGGGGCACGCACTCACCTGGCTGCCGGCTCCGGTCTGCGCATGCGCCGGCTGCGCGGCAGCCGGCACATCAAAGAGCCGGGGCCGCCAGGCGCGGGTGAGTACGCGCTCGTCCCTGCAGGCTCTGGGGTCGGATCGCGCGGTGAGATTTCTCGCTGCCGGATCCGACCCGCTCGTCTGCAGGCGGCCTAACTCTTTTATTTGTCCATCGATGTAGCTGTCTGAGGTCTTGTGTTTCCCAGGATGAGTTGTATTTTTCAGTATTATATAATCAATCTATTAACGACCACTTGTCCATCTGTTCGTGAGTGAGTTACATGCTCCACCCCTGATCACATGACGGTGATGTCATCACAGGTCCTATTCCATTGTTGTAGGGGATACATAACTCACTCACTCGGGATGATCTACGGATGAAGGACCTGTGATGACGTCAACGTCATGTGATTAGGAACGGAGCATGCAACTCACTGCGGATTAGGGGCGAAGCAAGAGTGGGTGAGTTACATGCTCCACCCCTGATCACAAGATGGTGATGTCATCAAAGGCCCTTTATCCCAAGTGAGAGATTTGCATGCTCTGCTCACGATCACATGACGGTGATGTCATCAATGCTCCTGTAAACACACGGCTGCTGTCCAGCTAGGTGTTTGTTAGTATTGCATAGCAACTGAGGCCGCAGGGGGTTTGTAGAAGATGGAATACTAATGAACACCTACAGCAGCCATGTGCTTACAGGACCTGTCATGATGTTACTGTCATGTGACCAGTCACTTGTGTGGCAGCCCGGAGTCACATGACCAGGGGGTGATCCTTATGTGCAGGACTCTGCTGTGCTGCTTTTCATCCTTGTTGTATGAAGAATGTATGTAGCAGAGCTGTATGTGATATGCATGTAGCAGAGCTGCATGTGATATGCATGTATCAGATCTGTATGTGATATGCATGTATCAGATCTGTATGTGATATGCATGTAGCAGATCTGTGTGGTGCATTGCACCACCAGAAACCCTGGGGCTCTAATTTCCTAGTAATTACTAGTGTACTGTATAATATACTGAAATGTTTTTAAGAAATGCTAAGTGGAGTGAAATGGAAAATAAAAGGCCATCTTTTGGAGGGGTCTTGTTTCTACAGCATACACTGCCGCAAAAATGACACAATAACTTTGTTCTGCAGGTCGGTGCAATTAGTATGATACTAAATGTATATATACCGGGTTTCCCCGAAAATAAGACAGTGTCTTATATTAATTTTTGTTCAAAAAGGTTCAACTTTTTTAAATGTATATCTGCCTGGACACTATTTAAATTGACTTTTTAAATTAACTGTTAGCAGGGCTTAATTTTGGAGTAGGGCTTATATTTCAAGCATCCTCAAAAAGCCGGAAAAATCATTTTGCATCCTCAAAAATTCTGGAAAATCATGCTACGTCTTATTTTCAGGGAAACAGGAAGATATATATATATATATATATATATATATTTTTTTTTTTTTTTGCATTACTTTTAAAAAATAAAATACGTTTGGAAAATAAAATTAATTTCTCCATAACTCTTTTATTTTTCCATCTCTTTAGTTGGGGTTCGTGTTTTGCGGAACGTCCTGTAGTTTCTATTGGTACAATTCTGGAGTACATATGACTTCTTGATTGCTTTTTATAAAAAATTTCATGGCGTGATTTTAAAAAGAGCAACTTGGATGTTTATTATTTTTCTTACAGAGTTCACCATGTGGGCTAGATAATGCCTAAATCTAATGCAATAATTTTAAAAGTTCTGAATTTCATAGATTCGGCGATACAAATTATGTTTTTTTTTATTATTTAGAGTTTTTATGGGAAAAGGTTTTTTGAACTGGTAATATCTTTATTTTTTTATACTGTATATTAAAAAGTTTATAAAATTCTTTTTAACTTCTTTTTTTAGTCACTCTAGGGGGCTTGACCTTGCCATTACTTAATCGCTTGTACTTCTGTATTGCAGTATATTGTACATTTATCCTTAAGGGACCTTTCGCCTGGGAAGCACTAGGCCACACGATGCACTGTAAGCCGTGGTGATTCCGAACAGAATCCCAGATTTTAATGCAAAATTAAAAATGGCTTGAAACCTGCGCGCAATTCTGCATCAAATCCGCAGTTAGACTTGCAGATTATGGTGGGGAATTCCACAGCTATGGATTTGGCGGCATCCTGCTACGTAATTCCCTCCTGTGTGAAAGATTCCTAACTGTAATAGGCGGCTATACATGGTAGCCCTGGGAGTCTTTACTGGGCACCAGGCTGCCATGTCAACCCATAGGTCATGGGAATACCAAGGTCAGCATTGAGTGGTGTAACAGGCAAAATCGGGGCTGGCTCCAAACTCAACTGTAGGGTGTTAGCTGTTGAACACAGCCGGCCCCCATCAGGTATCAAGCTTACTCGGCTCCTGTGTCAGCTTCATACACCCTCCATGACTGCATGACATATGATTACATCATGCGGACAGCAAGGGATTAGTCTTTTTTTATCAATAATTTTTATTAAATTTTGAGATTTATAGCAAGCAGGTGTATGCTAAGTACAAGATAAGGTGATTACAATGTAATCAACAGTATACGAGATTAGTAAAATGAAGGTTCAATAAATGTTGTTCTGGATGATGAGATTATGTTTGTCTTCATCCAAGAGATCGATGATTCAATAATGACCTGGCCAGGGCCAACCTGCTTAAGGATGAAGAAGAGGGGAAATTGGGATGGGGGGTGGCAAGGGGGTCCGGTCTCGTGAGGTCGGTGTCCGGAGTAGGAGTACAGCGCTTTGTGATTGTGTTTTTGAATGGTAACTTATACAGTGTTTAGGGGACCACTATTTTGGAAAGGCGGGGTATAATTTATCCATGGGGGACTAATTTTCTGAAAACCTTCGTATCTGTCTCTGACTCTTGATGTTAATTTTTCATTAATTAAATAATACCAATCCATTTTCATCCATGGAAGCCTTCCTCTACGATTGGGCGATGATTTGTTTTGTGGCTAGGAGGAAGAAGGCTATTAGCTGGCCGGGGCGCACTTCAGGCAATAGGGGTTAAAGTCGAAGGGAGTTTTGTATTTTTAAGAAAAGAGGACATAAAGTGTTTTGATTGTAAGTATCGGAATATTTCAGAGGACGGCGGGTTATACCTTCTCTGGACGGTGGGAAACGAGGTAACGCCCTCCTGACGAAGCAAGTGATATATCTTAGTGAGACCGTTGAGGCTTGAGGCGAATCATTGCCTGCAGAGAATAACGGGTTTCGTAGAAATGGCCGGAGGGGTAAATGGGGAGAGATTAGGTTTTCGGAGTATTTAATGGAGTCCCAGACCTTACGGGAGTGTTTTGTGATAGAGTTGGTGATAGTGAGTCCATGTATTGGTGTATTGGTCCACAGAACTAGTAAGTGGGTAGACTTTGGTTGGCTCTAAGGGCAGCTAGAGCGGGCGGAAGGGATTAGTCTTTTACATTTTTTTTATTTTTTTATTTTCTCTGTATTTTTGTATTTTGTTCTCAGTTTATGATCTGCAAAAAGGGGAGACGACTATCTAAACCCGAAATAAAAGCCCTAATTTCTTGGGCTCTGCTCCCATCTGCATCAAAGGTTCCGTCCGGAGCCTCCGGCGCAGATCCAGCATGCCAAGGCAAACAAAAAGTTCTTGCACGTAGGACATTTTAGTCCTGTAAAATGCCGAACAGTCTGACAGGAACCGAATAGACCTCATTATAGTCTATGGGATCTATTCGGCACCGTTCAGTTCTGTCATAGAACGGAACCACTCGGCCAAGAGGTTCCATTTTCTTGCTCTCATAACGGAGCTGGATAACCGAATCCCCATCGCCGAGGTAAGTCGGCCGCCCACTTATTGCTTGTTCAATGCAATGCAAACTTTTTAGGAAACAAAGACCAAACCTTGACTTGAACAGGCCGGAGTATACCCCCAGTGTGATGGTGAAACCACAGAAAATAGGTGTTAAGTGATTAATGAGCACACAGATTCACACCTACATGTAGCTGCGGATGTGAACGTGATTGCATTATGGTGAAGAGAGGAGCAATATTACATTCAGGATTGTTTTCTTAAGCCCGCTCTCAGCCGAGTGAAGCAGTTGGAGGTGTTGTGTGCGGCGGTGACAGACCGCACATCTAAAAAATTGGACATCGGTGGTTAATTCTGCTGCTCTATAGGAGGGTGATGAGTACTTGAACGTAACACCGGCAAACTATCAGTATGGGGTGCGTAGCATTTAACCCTCGGCAGCAGTCGTTGGCCGACACAGTCTCACCTAAATACCCGTAGCCCAACCGAATCTGCCCTCTAGGCCCTGCGTCCTACAATAGCGGCGCTTGACGTCAGTTATGCCATAACTTACCTCAAGGTCCTTTCTGCTACGCCACTTCTTCTTAGACTATACAGTCAGGCGACCTGCTGCGCCATGACATCCCACATATATATCCCCAGACTCATTAGTACCTAAACTCTATATGCAACGTAATACACTAACGAACCAGTAACCCCTCGAACTACTGCAGGCCTGCGAACCCTTCAAACAGTATTTACTGGTGTGTACACCAATTCATGGAGGCGCCACATACTACTTGATGGCGGGAGATTCACCTCAACCACAAAAATGCTGTAAAATAGCGCTGTTTGCAGTGATGTCGTGAACGATGAAACTGGACGCTACATGGTGGAACTGGGTTGTCTTCAGAGATGAATCCAGGTTTAGTTCGGGCGCTAATGACGGTCGTGTTCGTGTCTGGAGACATCGTAACTAGAGCCTCCATGCCCGCTAATATTACATCTTGTATCCAAGCTGGAGGCGGTACAACAGGGTACTAGAGCCTCCATTCCACCTGTATCACATTTTGTATCCAAGCTAGAGGCAGTACAACAGGGTACTAGAGCCTCCATGCCCACCTGTATCACATCTTGTATCCAAGCTATAGGCGGTACAACAGGGTACTAGAGCCTCCATGCCGGCCCGTATTACATCTTGTATCCAAGCTAGAGGTGGTAAAACAGGGTACTAGAGCCTCCATGCCCCCGCGTATCACATCTTGTATTCAAGCTAGAGTCAGTACAACAGGTACTAGAGCCTCCATGTCCACCCATATCACATCTTGTATCCAAGCTAGAGGCGGTACAACAGGATACTAGAGCCTCCATGCCTGCCCATATTACACCTTGTATCCAAGCTAGAGGCGGTACAACAGGATACTAGAGCCTCCATGCCTGCCTGTATCACATCTTGTATCTAAGCTAGAGGCGATACAACAGGGTACTAGAGCCTCCATGCCTGTCTGTATCACATCTTGTATCCAAGCTAGAGGTGGTACAACAGGGTACTAGAGCCTCCATGTCTGCCTGTATCACATCTTGTATCTAAGCTAGAGGTGATACAACAGGGTACTAGAGCCTCCCTACAAGGGATCAGTTCTCTAGAATAAATGACCCTTTTGCTCTGATATTGTAATCATTTATATCAATGTTACACGCAGGGAAAGTTTCATCCATCCGATAACTTCTAGGGGAGGGATGTCACTAACAGTATATATATGTATATATATTCCTTCTTGGAGGGATGGGTATTTTGCAGCGAGTGTATTTATTTTTCTGTTGCTGTCCTTATGATTGTTTGTGGCTGTTTATAGGAAAATCTGCTGAGCCGCTTCTCAGATTATGTGGCTGAAAGTCCGTGTTTGAAGCAATCGCTGGCTTCAGCAGAGCGGGCTGTTTGTGAGGACCTGGTGGTTTTATCTCTCCGTGTCGGAGGGTGTGAGTTCAGGATGTGGGTTCCTTGTTTACACTTGAAACAACAAAAAAATATCTAACTGATAATATGGAGGGATGGGTGCGGATTCTGCGCTGCACGGCCGGCCGGGTCTTAGGGGTCCTCGAAGAACAGGACACAACACTGAAATAAACAACAGTTCTTTCTTCCCTTTCCTTCACTTGTTGTGTATCTTTCTTGTGTATTTACTTAAGTTGGTTTCACAGAGGCGAGAAAATTGGACGATTTTCACCTGATGCGAGAGTCCGTAAAAAAGCAAATTAAGAAACAGTGATTATCTACCTATAGCTCCATTGCTCTCCCAAGGAACAGCAGCTGAAAACAATGTTATCAGCACTCCTGTGGAGAATCACAGCCTGTGGTCCCTGCCATCAGCTGGCCGCCCGAAAGATGGTTTTTATGCTGAACTAAAAATCATTGTTCAGCCGAAAAGCAAACGATGTTAGCCTTTACACACGATTATCACTCAAAAGACATCATTTGAACGAATTTTGAGTGATAATTGTGTGTAAAGGCTAACATCGTTTGCTTCTCGGCTGAACAAAATCTGTCTAAATGGGGTTCACTCTTCCTTTTTGCTTATCTCTTCCCTTCCCTTTCCTTTCCTTTCTTTTGTTTTATTTCTCTTCCTTTCATGTTTTGTTTTCCTTTCTTTCCCTTCCCTTTTCTCTCCATTTTCCCCAATTTCATTCCCTTCCCTTATTCCTTTATTTTCCCTTTCATTCTTTTCTCTCCCTTTCCCTTCGCTTCACCTCTCATTTCCCTTTTCTTTCTCTTTCTGAACATTCCTTTTATCATTTGCTTTCATTTTCTCTCCATTTTTCTATTTTCTTTCCTTCCTTTTTAGTTCCCTTTCCTTTTTCTGTTTTTTCCATTCACATTTCTTTTTATCTTCCCTTTCTACCACTTCTCTCTTTTACAATTTTCTTGTTACATTTTACTTTCCATGAAGTGTTCTAACCTGTTTATATATAAAATGTAAGGAATGAATTACCATCCGGGGTATGTTGATGCCGTTACCCCCGGGGCCGCTGTATAGAGACCTAATAATATTGTCAATATTACTTTCCTAAAGCAGCAAAAATGTAAAAAAATGTTTATTTCTCTCCCCTGAACTTTGCAACATAACAGAAACTAATCGTAAAAAGTCTTTGTGCTTTGCACCTCGGGCAGTTCTTGTCACATGTAGCTCTAGTGGGGCCGCTGTACTCTGCAGCATTACAGGCCCCTGTGATCACACCCTTAGGGATCCTGATGCAGATCCAACCAGCGGCAACATCTGCACAAGCGTATATATTCTCCACTATGGTTATGCCATAAATTATCAGGATGGGAATACCACTTTAACTCATGTTTTCCATGCAGTACGGCAGTTGACAACCTGTTTTGCCTTTCTATACTTCTGGTGGTTTCCATGAAGCCCTCCTCCCCATGATGCCCCCCCCATGAAGCCCTCCTTCCCATGATGCCCCCCCATGAAGCCCTCCTCCCCATGATGCCCCCCCATGAAGCCTTCCTCCCCAATATGCCCCCCCTGAAGCCCTCCTCCCAATGATGCCCCCCATGAAGCCCTCCCCCCCATGATGCCCCCCCCTCCCCATAAAGCTCTCCTCCCCATGATGCCCCCCCATGAAGCCCTCCTCCCCCCATGAAGCCCTCCTCCCCATGATGCCCCCCCATGAAGCCTCCTCCCCATGATGCCCCCCCCATGAAGCCCTCCTCCCCATGATGCCCCCCATGTACTTTCCTAATAATCACAGAGGCTCAGAAATTATTGCATAAATATCTTGTTTTTTATTGCTGCATGCTCTTTGGCCAGTGATAGAAAGCAAGTATTGCAATTAGTGGTTACACTGTATATCCCTAGGAATGATATAGTCATCAAATCGGTGGTCCCCGAATGCAGATCAAGAAGACGCTGAACCTGGCATCATCCGGCAGCATCACTCCTGTTCTGCCGATAGTCGCTCCGGATCCGGGTCATTGCTGGGTTTCTGTGGAATCCTGGTGGCACAAAAAATATCTATATGTAGCAGATAATGATTAGTGATTTGTGCTAGCATTCATTTCTTAAAGGGGAAGATTCACTATAATTTAAAGTGCCACTCCGGTGACATTTCATTCGTTATGTAGGTTTCCCCCCTGTATATATATATATACGTTGGCTAATGTAACCTTAGTTATTCCTTTTCTGACACTCCCGGCCTCTTTCTCCTCCGATGGTCATGTGATCTCAGTTCTGCCCCGCTCAGATCTACGTGGCATTCTGTGTTCAGCTTCAAGTCAGTCTTTCAGTTTGTGCGATACTATTACATAAATGTATCAGTGAAACTGCCTACAGCGGGACACAGGCACTCCTATAACAATTACTGATGATGACCATACAGCTCCTGTCACACGGATATAATAAAGGAGATCACAGCTCATCCTTCTGGCTGTATACTTGTGGTCTGCATCTTATTTAGGTGAATATAGAAGGTTATGATAATTAAACTGTCCCCAGAGCAAGCAGAAATGGTACAGCCTCTAGCTAATGCTTTGTTGATGCATCATGGGATAGATGGGAGAAGAAAGGGGACTCTACTGCAAGTGGGTCGCTGCAATAGATAGAGACTGTGACAAGCAAACAAGTGAGAGGTGTAGGGATGGAAAAATGTGTTTTCACCAGAATGGTCCTTGAAAGGTAATCAGTCACCAGAATATGTTCATATGTGTCATATTAGGAGTGAACTGGTTGGTAAAATTGAATGCAATCAATGGCCTCCTGAAATACTGAGCAGAGGACCAGGAGACTAGAGATCACATGACACATAGGCTCCTCCCCTCTATGATGCCATTCAGCAGGGCCAATAGATTTTTATAGAGCATCGCCATTATTAATTCATCATGTTCAAGTTAATAGCTTTAGTGGATGGCAAATCAGAATGGATGAGTGGACATACTAAAGATGATTGGCACAGGGGCCCTTTACGTAAGAAGGGGCCACTGCAGCCTTAAATAAGCATCTGCACCAGAATTGTGGCATTAAAGACTTTCTGAGCATTTACGCTGGCGCCTGCCACTTTTCTAAAAAGTCAGTGAAGCTCCATGTAAGAGTTAATTTGCACTTCCGTTTGTGAGGTTTCATTTAGGGATTCTGATTCATATTGATTAATACAGCCCCTAAATGAGACCTATTAGATAATATGATGCACTATTTGCCTTTTTGGTACCGCTGCCACTCCTCTTCCATCCCCCCTCCCTCTGCTGCTTTACCTACAGAGCCCCTGTGCAGATATAGAAAAAGCAGATCTAGTAATATCATCCTCATGATTGATGATACAGCATACAAGCATACAGATCAGTGGTCTCCACCCTGCGGTACTCCAGCTGCCAATGAATGATAGGAGCTGTAACTTTACAACAGCCGGGAATCAACAGTCAGAGAACGAACAGAAATGAAGAAGAAAACTGAGACAGAGAATAGAAGAATTACTGGAAAGTTTCAGTTTTCATCAAAATTATGAAATGAAAATTGTGGTATGAAACTATCACAGACGGTGAAACATCACACATCACACCTCACTGCAAGACACGTAATCATCCAGAGGTGTGATAATGATAGCGGCAGTAACAGATGACGGTGATGACAAGGTTACAATGGAGTCGGACATCCTAAACAGTAAAGCCTCATTCACACAAGCGTTTTTAGCCGTGATACGTGTGACCATGTGAAGCATTGTATTATAATGCACCAATTCACACGGATGATTTTTGGGTGTGTGAATAAATTGCACCGTCAAAACCGTTTTCGGTCGCAGATTTTTCACGCTGCCTGTATAGCTAGGTCTTGACCTATCTTTTGGTGAAAAACACAGGAGGCTACCATAGAGTTTACCTGCGTCCAATGCTCAGGAGAGAAAAAAGCTGATTATATTTAAGCATTAGAAGTCCTTCCGAAGATTTCTGCCGATCGACTCGACTCTTTGCTGCAGCGTGTTTTTCACACGATACACCCGTGTAAATGAACGAGAAAACGAATTAATCTTGGGCCTCGTTCACAGCTATTTTTCATTGATGAGATTTTTTGGCTGCGATCCCGCTGGCGTAAAGTTGCATTGCCCATGTGAAGGAAGTCAAAACTTGAGATGGAGTTACAATTCAACCCACTCAAGTGCTGCCCCAAAATAACTATATATCCAAGGTCTACTTTTATGTTTCAAACGATGAAAGACAATACAATTGCCACTATGCAGAATCAATGAAAAGCAATGAAGCTGCAAGAATACTGCACTCCATGTGCAGAAACATAAATACTATAATACTACTCCCTATGTACAAGAATATAACTACTATAATACTGCCCCTATGTACAAGAATATAATTACTATAATACTGCCCGCTATGTACAAGAATATAACTACTATAATATTGCCCTCTATGTACAAGAATATAACTACTATAATACTGCCCACTAAGTACAAAAATATAACTATTATAATACTGCCCGCTATGTACAAGAATATAACTACTATAATACTGCCTCCTATGTACAAGAATATAACTACTATAATACTGCCTCCTATGTACAAGAATATAACTACTATAATACTGCCTCTTATGTACAAGAATATAACTACTATAATACTGCCTCCTATGTACAAGAATATAACTACTATAATACTGCATGCTATGTGCAAGAATATAACTACTATAATACTGCCCGCTATGTACAAGAATATACCTACCATAATACTGCCCTCTATGTACAAGAATATAACTACTATAATATTGCCCTCTATGTACAAGAATATAACTACTATAATACTGCCCTCTATGTACAAGAATATAACTACTATAATACTGCCCTCTAAGTACAAGACTATAACTACTATAATACTGCCCGCTATGTACAAGAATATAACTACTATAATACTGCCCTCTATGTACAAGAATATAACTACTTTAATACTGCCCCCCTTGTATAAGTATATAACTACTATAATACTGCCTCTTATGTACAAGAATATAACTACTATAATACTGCCTCCTATGTACAAGAATATAACTACTATAATACTGCCTCTTATGTACAAGAATATAACTACTATAATACTGCCTCTTATGTACAAGAATATAACTACTATAATACTGCATGCTATGTGCAAGAATATAACTACTATAATACTGCCCTCTATGTACAAGAATATAACTACTATAATAATGCCCTCTATGTACAAGAATATAACTACTATAATACTGGCCCCTATGTACAAGAATATAACTATTATAATACTGCCCTCTATGTACAAGAATATAACTACTATAATAATGCCCTCTATGTACAAGAATATAACTACTATAATACTGCGCTCTATGTACAAGAATATAACTACTATAATTCTGCCTCCTATGTACAAGAATATAACTACTATAATACTGCCCTATATGTACAAAAATATAACTACTACAATACTGCCCTCAATGTACAAGAATATAACTACTATAATACTGCCCTCTATGTACAAGAATATATCTACTATAATAATGCCCTCTGTGTACAAGAATATAACTAATACAATACTGCCCTCTATGTACAAGAATATAACTACTATAATACTGCCTCTTACGTATGAGAATATAACTACTGTAATACTGTCCCTTGTGTACAAGAATATAACTACTATAATACTGCCCCTATGAACAAGAATATAACTACTATAATAATGCCCCCTATGTACAAGAAAATAACCACTATAACACTGCCCCCTATGTCCAAGAATATAACTAATATAATACTGTCCCCTATGTACAAGAATATAACTACTATAATACTGCCCCCTGAGTACAAGAATATAGCTACTATAATACTGCCTCCTATGTACAAGAATATAACTACTATAATACTGCCCTCTATGTACAAGAATATAACTATTATAATACTGCCCCCTATGTACAAGAATATAAATACTATAATACTGCCACCTATGAACAAGAATATAACCACTATAATAGTGTCCCCTGTGTACAAGAATATAACTACTATAATACTGCCCCCTATGTACAAGAATATAACTACTATAATATTGCCCCCTATGTACAAGAATATAACTACTATAATACTGTCCCCTATATACAAGGAAATATTTACTATTATACTGTCCTCTATGTGCCAGAATATGACTAGTATAATACTGCCCCCTATGTACAAGTATATAACTACTATAATACTGCTTCCTATGTACAAGAATATAACTACTATAATACTGCCCCCTATGTACAAGAATATAACTACTATAATACTGCCCCCTATGTATAAGAATATAACTATTATTATACTGCCCGCTATGTACAAGAATATAACTAATATATTACTGCTCCTATGTACAAGAATATAACTACTATAATACTGCATGCTATGTACAAAAATATAACTACTATAACACTGCCCTCTATGTACAAGAATATAACTACTATCATACTGCCCGCTATGTAGAAGAATATATCTACTATAATTCTGCCCTCTATATACAAGAATATAACTACTATAATACTGCTCCCTATGTACAAGAATATAACTACTATAATACTGCCTCCTATGTACAAGAATATAACTACTATAATACTGCCCCCTATGTACAAGAATATAACTACTATCATACTGCCTCCTATATACAAGAATATAAGTACTATAATATTGCCTCCTATGTACAAGAATATAACTACTACAATACTGCCCTCTATGTACAAGAATATAACTACAATAATACTGCCTCTTATGTATGAGAATATAACTACTATAATACTGCCTCCTATGTACAAGAATATAACTACTATAATACTGCCCCCTATGTACCAGAATATAACTACTATAATACTGCCTCCTATGTGCAAGAATATAACTACTATAATACTGCCCCCTATGTACAAGAATATAAATACTATAATACTGCCCCCTATGTACAAGAAGATAACTACTATAATACTGCCCCCTATGTACAAGAATATAACCACTATAATAGTGTCCCTTGTGTACAAGAATATAACTACTATAATACTGCTCCTATGTACAAGAATATAACTACTATAATACTGCTCCTATGTACAAGAAGATAACTACTATAATACTGCCCCCTATGTACAAGAATATAACCACTATAATAGTGTCCCTTGTGTACAAGAATATAACTACTATAATACTGCTCCTATGTACAAGAATATAACTACTATAATACTGCCCCCTATGTACAAGAAGATAACTACTATAATACTGCCCCCTATGTACAAGAATATAAATACTATAATACTGCCCCCTATGTACAAGAATATAACTACTATAATACTGCTCCTATGTACAAGAATATAAATACTATAATACTGCCCCCTATGTACAAGAAGATAACTACTATAATACTGCCCCCTATGTACAAGAATATAACCACTATAATAGTGTCCCTTGTGTACAAGAATATAACTACTATAATACTGCTCCTATGTACAAGAATATAACTACTATAATACTGCCTCCTATGTACAAGAATATAACTACTATAATACTGCCCCCTATGTACAAGAATATAACTACTATAATACTGCCTCATATGTACAAGAATATAACTACTATAATACTGCCTCCTATGTACAAGAATATAACTACTATAATACTGCCCCCTATGTACAAGAATATAACTACTATAATACTGCACCCTATGTACAAGAATATAACTACTATAATACTGCCCCCTATGTACAAGAATATAACTACTATAATACTGCCTCATATGTACAAGAATATAACTACTATAATACTGCCTCCTATGTACAAGAATATAACTACTATAATACTGCCTCCTATGTACAAGAATATAACTACTATAATACTGCTCCTATGTACAAGAATATAACTACTATAATACTGCTCCCTATGTACCAGAATATAACTACTATAATACTGCCCTCTATGTACAAGAATATAACTACTATAATACTGCCCGTTATGTACAAGAATATATCTACTATAATACTGCCCCCTATGTACAAGAATATAACTACTATAATACTGCCCCCTATGTACAAGAATATAACTACTATAATACTGCCCCCTATGTACAAGTATATAACTACTATAATACTGCCCCCTATGTACAAGAATATAACTACTATAATACTGCCCCCTATGTACAAGAATATAACTACTATAATACTGCCCTCTATGTACAAGAATATAACTACTATAATACTGCCCGTTATGTACAAGAATATATCTACTATAATACTGCCCCCTATGTACAAGAATATAACTACTATAATACTGCCCCCTATGTACAAGAATATAACTACTATAATACTGCCCCCTATGTACAAGAATATAACTACTATAATACTGCCCCCTATGTACAAGTATATAACTACTATAATACTGCCCCCTATGTACAAGAATATAACTACTATAATACTGCCCCCTATGTACAAGAATATAACTACTATAATACTGCCCTCTATGTACAAGAATATAACTACTATAATACTGCCCGTTATGTACAAGAATATATCTACTATAATACTGCCCCCTATGTACAAGAATATAACTACTATAATACTGCCCCCTATGTACAAGAATATAACTACTATAATACTGCCCCCTATGTACAAGAATATAACTACTATAATACTGCCCCCTATGTACAAGAATATAACTACTATAATACTGCCTCCTATGTACAAGAATATAACTACTATAATACTGCTCCAATGTACAAGAATATAACTACTATAATACTGCCCCCTATGTACAAGAATATAACTACTATAATACTGCTCCTATGTACAAGAATATAACTACTATAATACTGCTCCCTATGTACCAGAATATAACTACTATAATACTGCCCTCTATGTACAAGAATATAACTACTATAATACTGCCCGTTATGTACAAGAATATATCTACTATAATACTGCCCCCTATGTACAAGAATATAACTACTATAATACTGCCCCCTATGTACAAGAATATAACTACTATAATACTGCCCCCTATGTACAAGAATATAACTACTATAATACTGCCCCCTATGTACAAGAATATAACTACTATAATACTGCCTCCTATGTACAAGAATATAACTACTATAATACTGCTCCAATGTACAAGAATATATCTACTATAAGGCCTGCTGCAGATTGGCGTGTTGGATCTCGCTTCGAGAATTCTCAGACCACCGCGGCTCACCTGCTCTGCCATCCCCTTCGCTCTGCTATGTCCCAGCTGCAGTACACCTGAGCTGAGCGGTATCGGCGCATCATCAGTGACGTCTTTGGCCACAGTACTCACCTGGTCCTGTGGCTCCGTCTCTGTGAGGTGTCGGCTGCCGGGTCGCCGGCGCATGTGCAGACCAGAGTCGGCAGCCGGGGGGTGACATAAATGGGACATGCCGTGATTTGTTTGCAGCGTGAGTTTTCATGTGGTGCAAATACGTCTGTCTGCATTATCTAATTCCATCCTATGGCAGCGGGCACGGGCGGAAATTCTATGTTAAATCCCGCTGCGGAATTTCCACCCGTGTGCAGGCCTAATACTGCCCCCTATGTACAGGAGTATACCTTCTAGGAATCTGTATCCCCGCTCCCTCCGCTGCACACATCACACTGGCTGCATATAGCAGAGCAGGGAGTTGTGCTTTCGCTGCTTTATATGCATAGAGGGTTTTTCAGCTGTGACCCAGTTTCTCTCAGACTCCCGCTGTTCTCCTGGTGTGACCCCGAGTCGGCGAATTAGGAGGCTGCAGTCATTGGGATCTGGCTATATGAGTGATCACGCGGGCTGGAGGGGGGAGTCACCCTGACTTTGGGCATCAGAGCCTTTACTTCCTCTCCATGCTGACATTCATTTCCCAAAGTTTAGGCTTCTAAAAGAAATTAGCCTTTTAATAATTACAGAAGTTTGCAATAAAATAGGGGATTCACAGGGAAGCCTCCTTTTTTTAAAGTGGGTGTGGTTTACCAGAGTAGGCGTGGTTACCCAGTGCAACCCTACAGTTTAACCCCTTAGTGATCAGTGTATTTTGTGCCTTAGGGACCAAGCGATTTTCATTGTTGCATTGCGGGAGCCATAACTCATTGCCAGCCGTGAGGCTTGTATATTGTAACGGCCGCAGTCTGGGGCACAAATCATTTGTTGTGGAGCTTTTAATCCATTTTGGGGGGGAAGATGAAAAAAACATTCAGAAATCCCACCATAGTTTTTGGATTTACAGCGTTCCCCATTCGGTATAAATAACATGACTTTCTCGTCTGATCAGCGCAGTTGCTGTGATGCCAGGGTCATGCAGATTTTCCTACTTCTTACTGCCACAATAACAACACGTTCTTCATCGCCGCATTCTAAGGGTTTATTTCGGCTGGGTTTTCACGCCCGGCCGATATAGACTGTCCTTCTTTGCAGTGGGAGGAGGCGGGCCAGGCAGGGAGCAGTGCACTATGCTCCCGCCCCCTCTCCGCCCCTCAACACTGTTTGCAATGGGAGGGACAGACCGGAGTGGAGCTAAGTCCTGCCCCTCCCATTACAAATAGTGGCGAGGGATGGAGAGAGCGTGAAGAGGGGGCGGGAGCTCAGTGCACCACTTTGGACTCGCCTCCTCCCCCTGCAAAGAGAGCCAGGCGTGAAAACCCGTCTGATGTTCACACGTCGGAATAAGCCCTAAGACCTAGAACAATTGTTGCTCTTCTGGTAGCAGAGTTCTGTAAGGTCTTGGTTTTTTGCAGGATGAGTCATAGTTTTTATTGGTACCTTTTAAGGTACATGTGATTTTATTTTTATTACATTTTTTTGCAGGCAAACAAACGAAAAATTGCAATTCTGGCATTAGTTTTTAAAATTATTTTTACAGTGCTCACCATGCGAAATTATTTACATTTTTTATGGTCTGGGTCCTTACTAATGCGGTAATATATATAATATATAAAAGTAGCTGCTTTTTTGTGTATTTTATTAATTCAAAATGCTTTTCTTTGTGGGGAAAAATTTTTAAACTGGAATTTTTTTCTTTCAATTGAATTTTATTGAACTTTTTTGACAGTATTTTTCGTCCCTGGGGGGACTGGAATATGCATTTTTTTTGGTTAGCATACTGCATTACCTATGTAGTGCAGTCTACTAAAAAACTTACATTAGCCTAATAGACTGTGACAGAGGCGGGGTCTAAGAGGCTGAATCACATGCAGACATGAAGCTCTTTGTCAGGTTTTCGGCTGCCATGGGTACCTTGTAATTGCACTGAGGGCTGCCGATGGATGACATAAAGAGCCTCCTTCCGCTATCATTTGCTTACATGCTGCAGTTCCTGGCTGTTAGAGCAGCACCCTGGTTAATGGGCTGCACCCATTTTTTGTTAATTATATATGTGTGTCTGTCAGAAATGGCACAGATTACAGTGGGGGTGGATCAGCTTTAAACTACATTTGGACAGGACGAGCATCGGGCATAAAGGATGGACGATCAGCTGATCGCTCATTGTAAATAGCTGCTGTTCAGTACTGAACAGCTGCTATATTATATCATTGCAGAGGTGCGGGGAGTGCGAGTGGAGAAATCTCCTGCAGCCTCCCCGCTGTAAACTAACTATACTGACTCCCGGGCAGCAGCATGAGTGCTAGTATGTGCAGATACAAGTGTCGGTCATCGTCCCGCCTAAATGGGCTTTTAGTGTGTAAAACCAACATAATTCAATTAGTCATCTTGTAATATACTGTAGATTACTCTTACCTGACTTATTCTTTCGCCATTGGCTGAGCTTCTACGAGGAGAGCAGTTACCGCCCTGCTAGTGCAGAAAAATGTTATGTAGTGAATGATAAAACGAGCATGAAAATGTAACAGAACATCACATGTAATGTAATACATGAAGACAGGGTAATCAGTAGAGTCAACATGATCAGTGCAAATCACCTGCTGCAACATCAAGGAGCATGTATAATAGTAGAAATAATGATAATCTTTATTTGTATAGCGCCAACTTATTTTGCAGCGGTTCTATTCTTGTACATAGGGGGCGGTATTATAGTAGTTATATTCTTGTACATAGGGAGCAGTATTATAGTAGTTATATTCTTGTACATAGGGGGCAGTATTATAGTAGTTATAGTCTTGTACATAGGAGGCAGTATTATAGTAGTTATATTCTTGTACATAGGGGGCAGTATTATAGTAGTTATATTCTTGTACATAGGGAGCAGTATTATAGTAGTTATATTCTTGTACATAGGGAGCAGTATTATAGTAGAAATATTCTTGTACATAGGGAGCAGTATTATAGTAGTTATATTCTTGTACATAGGGGGCAGTATTATAGTAGTTATATTCTTGTACATATGGAGCAGTATTATAGTAGTTATATTCTTGTACATAGGGGGCAGTATTACAGTAGTTATATTCTTGTACATAGGGGGCAGCATTATAGTAGTTATATTCTTGTGCATTGGAGGCAGTATTATAGTAGTTATATTCTTGTACATAGGGGGCAGTATTATAGTAGTTATATTCGTGTACATAGGGGCAGTATTATAGTAGTTATATTATTGTACATAAGGGCAGTGTTATAGTAGTTATATTCTTGTACATAGGCGACAGTATTATAGTAGTTATATTCTTGTGCATAGGAGTCAGTATTAAAGTAGTTATATTCTTGTACATAGGGGGCAGCATTATAGTAGTTATATTCTTGTACATTGGGGCAGTATTGTAGTAGTTATATTATTGTACATAGGGGGCAGTATTATAGTAGTTATATTCTTGTACATAGGGGGAGCATTATAGTAGTTATATTCTTGTACATAGGGGAGCAGTATTATAGTAGTTGTATTCTTGTACATAGGAGGCAGTATTATATTAGTTATATTCTTGTACATAGGAGCAGTATTATAGTAGTTATATTCTTGTACATAGGGAGCAGTATTATAGTAGTTATATTCTTGTACATAGGAGGCAGTATTATAGTAGTTATATTCTTGTACATAGGGGGAGCATTATAGTAGTTATATTCTTGTACATAGGGGGCAGTATTATAGTAGTTATATTTTTGTACATAGGGGGCAGTATTATAGTGGATATATTCTTCTACATAGGAAGCAATATTATAGTAGTTATATTCTTGTACATAGGAGCAGTATTATAGTAGTTATATTCTTGTACATAGGGAGCAGTATTATAGTAGTTATATTCTTGTACATAGGAGGCAGTATTATAGTAATTATATTATTGTACATAAGGGGCAGTATTATAGTACTTATATTCTTGCACATAGGAGCAGTATTATAGTAGTTATATTCTTGTACATAGGAGCAGTATTATAGTAGTTATATTCTTGTACATAGGAGGGCAGTATTATAGTAGTTATATTCTTGTACATAGGAGGCAGTATTATAGTAGTTATATTCTTGTACATAGGGAGCAGTATTATAGTAGTTATATTCTTGTACATATGGAGCAGTATTATAGTAGTTATATTCTTGTACATAGGGGGCAGTATTATAGTAGTTATATTCTTGTACATAGGGGGCAGCATTATAGTAGTTATATTCTTGTGCATAGGAGGCAGTATTATAGTAGTTATATTCTTGTGCATAGGAGTCAGTATTAAAGTAGTTATATTCTTGTACATAGGGGGCAGTATTATAGTAGTTATATTCTTGTACATAGGGGCAGTATTGTAGTAGTTATATTATTGTACATAGGGGCAGCATTATAGTAGTTATATTCTTGTACATAGGGGGCAGTATTATAGTAGTTGTATTCTTCTACATAGGAAGCAATATTATAGTAGTTATATTCTTGTACATAGGAGGCAGTATTATATTAGCTATATTCTTGTACATAGGAGCAGTATTATAGTAGTTATATTCTTGTACATAGGGAGCAGTATTATAGTAGTTATATTCTTGTACATAGGAGGCAGTATTATAGTAGTTATATTCTTGTACATAGGGGCAGTATTATAGTAATTATATTATTGTACATAAGGGGCAGAATTATACTAGTTATATTCTTGCACATAGGAGCAGTACTATAGTAGTTATATTCTTGTACATAGGAGGGCAGTATTATAGTAGTTATATTCTTGTACATAGGAGGGCAGTATTATAGTAGTTATATTCTTGTACACAGGGGGCAGTATTATAGTAGTTATATCCTTATACATAGGAGTAGTATTATAGTAGTTACATTCTTGTACAAAGGGGGCAGTATTATAGTTGTTATTTTCTTGTACATAGGAGTGCAGTATTATAGTAGTTATATTCTTGTACATAGGAGGGCAGTATTATAGTAGTTATATTCTTGTACATAGGAGTAGTATTATAGTAGTTACATTCTTGTACATAGGGGTAGTATTATAGTAGTTGTATTCTTGTACATAGGCAGCAATATTATAGTAGTTATATTCTTGTACATAGGAGGGCAGTATTATAGTAGTTATATTCTTGTACATAGGAGTAGTATTATAGTAGTTACATTCTTGTACATAGGGGTAGTATTATAGTAGTTGTATTCTTGTACATAGGAGGCAGTATTATAGTAGTTATATTCTTGTACATAGGGGGCAGTATTATAGTAGTTATATTCCTCTTCAAAAAGGGCAGTATTATAGTAGTTATATTCTTGTACATAGGAGGCAGTATTATAGTAGTTATATTCTTGTACATAGGGGGCAGTATTATAGTAGTTATATCCTTCCTTATACACAGGGGTAGTTTTATAGTAGTTACATTCTTGTACAAAGGGGGCAGTATTATAGTAGTTATTTCCTTGTACATAGGGGGCAGTATTATAGTAGGTAAATCCTTATCCATAGGAGTAGAATTATAGTTGTTACATTCTTGTACATAGGGGGCAGTTTTATAGCAGTTATTTTCTTGTACATAGGGGGCAGTACTATAGTAGTTGTATCTGTATACTTAGGAGTAGTATTAAAGTGGTCAATATTTTGTACATAGTAGCAGAATTGTAGCAGTTATATTCTTGTACATAGGAGGCAGTTTTATAGTAGTTATATTCTTGTACATAGGGGCAGTATTATAATACTTATATATTTGTGCATAGGGGCAGTATTATAGTAGTTATATACTTCTACATAGGAGGCTGTATTATTGTAGTTATATTCTTGTACATATGGGGAAGTATTATAATAGTTAGATTCTTGTACATTGGGGGGCAGTATTATAGTAGTTATATTCTTGTACATAGGGGCAGTATTATAGTAGTTATATTCTTGTACATAGGGGCAGTATTATAGTAGTTATATTCTTGTATATGGGAGGCAATATTATAGTAGTTATATTCTTGTACATAGGAGGCAGTATTATAATAGTTATATTCTTGTCCATAGGGGGCAATATTATAGTAGTTATAGTCTTGAACATAGGGGGCAGTATTATAGTAGTTATATTCTTGTACATAGGGGGTAGCCTTATAGTAGTTATATTCTGGTACAGAGGAGCAGAATTATAGTAGTTATATTCTTGTACATAGAGGGTCAGTACTATAGCACTTATATTCTTCTACATAGGGAGCAGTATTATAGTAGTTTGATTCTTGTACATAGGAGCAGTATCATGGTAGCAATATGCTTTTATATAGGGAGCAGTATTATAGTAGTAATGTTTTTGTATATAGGAGGCAGTATTATAGTAGTTATATTCTTGTACATAGGGGGCAGTATTATAGTTGTTATATTATTGTACATAGGGAGCAATATTATAGTAGTTATATTTTTGTACATAGGAGCAGTATTATAGTAGTTTTATTCCTGTACATAGGGAGCAGTATTATAGTAGTTATATTCTTGTATATAGGGGGCAGTATTAGACTAGTTATATTCTTGTACACAGGGGGCAGTATTATAGTATTTATATTCTTTTACATAAGGGACAGTATTATAGTAGTAATATTCTTGTACATAGGAGCAGTATTATAAAAGTTATATTCTTGTACATAGGGGGCAGTATTATAGTAGTCATATTCTTGAACATAGGGGGCAGTATTATAGTAGTCATATTCTTGTACATAGGGGCAGTCTTATAGTAGTTATATTCTTGTACATATGGGGCAGTATTATAAAATTTAAATTCTCGTACATGGGGGGTCGTATTATAGTAGTTATATTCTTGTACAAAGGGGGCAGTATTATAGTAGTTTTATTCTTTTATGTAGGAGGCAGTATTATAGTACTTATATTCTTGTACATAGGCAGCAGTATTATATTTGTTATATTCTTGGACATAGGGGGCAGTATTATAGTAGTTATATTATTGTGCATAGGGGCCACTATAATAGATGTTATATTCTTGTACATAGGGGACAGTATTATAGTAGTTATATTCTGGTACATAGGGGGCAGTATTATAGTAGTTATATTATTGTGCATAGGGGCCACTATAATAGATGTTATATTCTTGTACATAGGGGACAGTATTATAGTAGTTATATTCTGGTACAAAGGAGCAGTATTATAGTAGTTATTTTCTCGTACATAGGGGGCAGTATTATAGTATTTATATTCTTGTGCATAGTGGGCAGTATTATAGTAGTTATATTCTTGTACATAGGAGGCAGTATTATAGTAGCTATATTCTTGTACATAGGGGACAGTATTATATGAGTTATATTCTTGTGCATAGGGGCAGTATTATAATAGTTATATTTTTGTACATAGGAGGCAGTATTATAGTAGTTATATTCTTGTACATGAGGGGCAGTATTATAGTAGTTATATTCTTGTACATAGAGGGCAGTATTAAAGTAGTTATATTCTTGTACATAGGTGCAGGATTATATTAGTTATATTTCTCTACATAGGGGCAGTATTATAGTAGTTATATTCTTGTTTATTGGGGGTAGTATTATAATACTTCTATTCTTTACATAGGGGGCAGTATTATATTAGATATATTCTTGTACACAGGGGCAGTATTATAATAGTTATATTTTTGTACACATGAGGCAGTATTATAGTAGTTATATTTTTGTACTTATGAGCAGTATTATAGTAGTTATATTCCTGTACATAGTGGCGGTATTATAGTAGTTACATTCTTGTCCATAGGCGGCAGTATTTTAGTAGTTATATCCTTTACATAGGCGGCCGTATTATAGTAGTTATATTCTTGTATATAGGAGGCAGTATTATAGTAGTTATATTCTTGCACATAGGGCGCAGTATTATAGTAGTTCTTTTCTTGTACATAGGGGGCAGTATTATCGTAGTTATATTCTTGTACATAGGAGCAGTATTATAGTAGTTATATTCTTGTACATAGGGGTAGTATTATAGCAGTTATATACGTTTGCATAGGGGGCAGTGTTAGAGTAGTTATATTCTTGTACATATGAGCAGTATTATAGTAGTTATATTCTTGTACATAGGGGGCAGTATTAGAGTAGTTAGATACGTGTACGTAGGGTGCAGTATTAGAGTAGTTATATTCTTGTACATATGAGCAGTATTATAATAGTTATATTCTTGTGCATAGGGGGCAGTATTAGAGTAGTTATATTCTTGTACATATGAGCAGTATTACAGTAGTTATATTCTTGTACATAGGAGCAGTATTACAGTAGTTATATTCTTGTACATAGGGGGCAGTATTATAGTAGTTATATTCTTGTACATAGGGGGCAGTATTATAGTAGTTATATTCTTATACATAGGAGCAGTATTATAGTAGTTATATTCTTGTACACAGGAGGCAGTATTATAGTAGTTATATTCTTGTACATAGGGGGAAGTATTATAGTAGTTATATATGTGTACATAGGGGGCAGTATTACAGTAGTTATATTCTTGTACATAGGGGCAGTATTATAGTAGTTATATTCTTGTGCATAGGGGACAGTATTATAGTAGTTATATTCGTGTACATACTGGGGTAGTATTATAGTAGTTATGTTTCTGTACATAGGGGCAGTATTATAGTAGTAACATTCTTGCTCATAGGGGGCAGTATTATAGTAGTTATATTTTTGTTTATTGGAGGCAGTATTATAGTAGTTCTATCCTTTACATAGGCGACTGTATTATAGTATTTATATTCTTGTATATAGGGGGCAGTATTATAGTAGTTATATTCTTGTATATAGGGAGCAGTATTATACTAGTTATATTCTTGTTCATAGGGGGCAGTATTATAGTAGTTATATTCTTGTACATAGGGGGCAGTATTATAGTACTGTAGTTATATTCTTGTACATATGTGGCAGTATTATAGTAGTTATATTCTTTTACATAGGGGGCAGTATTATAGTAGTTATATTCTTGTACATAGGGGGCAGTATTATAGTAGTTATATTCTTGTACATAGGGGGCAGTATTATAGTAGTTATATTCCTGTACATAGGGGGCAGTATTATAGTAGTTATATTCTTGTACATAGGGAGCAGTATTATAGTAGTTATATTCTTGTACATAGGGGGCAGTATTATAGTAGTTATATTCTTGTACATAGTGGGCAGTATTATAGCAGTTATATTCTTATACATAGGGGGCAGTATTATAGTAGTTATATTCTTGTACATAGGAGCTGTATTATAGTAGTTATATTCTTGTACATAGGGGGCAGTATTATAGTAGTTATATTCTTGTACATATGAGGTAGTATTATAGTAGTTATATTCTTGTACATAGGGGGCAGTATTATAGTAGTTATATTCTTGTACATTGGAGCTGTATTATAGTAGTTATATTCTTGTACATAGGGGGCAGTATTATAGTAGTTATATTCTTGTACATATGAGGCAGTATTATAGTAGTTATATTCTTGTACATAGGGAGCAGTATTATAGTAGTTATATTCTTGTACATAGGGGGCAGTATTATAGTAGTTGTATTCTTGTACATAGGAAGCAGTATTATAGTAGTTATATTCCTGTACATAGGGGGCAGTATTATAGTAGTTGTATTCTTGTACATAGGGAGCAGTATTACATTAGTTATATTCTTGTACGTAGGAGCAGTATTAAAGTGGTTATATTCTTGTACATAGGAAGCAGTATTATAGTAGTTGCATTCTTGTACATAGGGAGCAGTATTACATTAGTTATATTCTTGTACGTAGGAGCAGTATTAAAGTGGTTATATTCTTGTACATAGGGAGCAGTATTATAGTAGTTATATTCTTGTACATAGGGGGCAGTATTATAGTAGTTATATTCTTATACATAGGAGCAGTATTATAGTAGTTATATTCTTGTACACAGGAGGCAGTATTATAGTAGTTATATTCTTGTACATAGGGGGAAGTATTATAGTAGTTATATATGTGTACATAGGGGGCAGTATTACAGTAGTTATATTCTTGTACATAGGGGCAGTATTATAGTAGTTATATTCTTGTGCATAGGGGACAGTATTATAGTAGTTATATTCGTGTACATACTGGGGTAGTATTATAGTAGTTATGTTTCTGTACATAGGGGCAGTATTATAGTAGTAACATTCTTGCTCATAGGGGGCAGTATTATAGTAGTTATATTTTTGTTTATTGGAGGCAGTATTATAGTAGTTCTATCCTTTACATAGGCGACTGTATTATAGTAGTTATATTCTTGTACATAGGGAGCAGTATTATAGTAGTTATATTCTTGTACATAGGGGGCAGTATTATAGTAGTTATATTCTTGTACATAGTGGGCAGTATTATAGCAGTTATATTCTTGTACATAGGGGGCAGTATTATAGTAGTTATATTCTTGTACATAGGAGCTGTATTATAGTAGTTATATTCTTGTACATAGGGGGCAGTATTATAGTAGTTATATTCTTGTACATATGAGGTAGTATTATAGTAGTTATATTCTTGTACATAGGGGCAGTATTATAGTAGTTATATTCTTGTACATAGGAGCTGTATTATAGTAGTTATATTCTTGTACATAGGGGGCAGTATTATAGTAGTTATATTCTTGTACATATGAGGCAGTATTATAGTAGTTATATTCTTGTACATAGGGAGCAGTATTATAGTAGTTATATTCTTGTACATAGGGGGCAGTATTATAGTAGTTGTATTCTTGTACATAGGAAGCAGTATTATAGTAGTTATATTCCTGTAAATAGGAGGGCAGTATTATAGTAGTTATATTCTTGTACATAGGAGTAGTATTATAGTAGTTACATTCTTGTACATAGGGGTAGTATTATAGTAGTTGTATTCTTGTACATAGGCAGCAATATTATAGTAGTTATATTCTTGTACATAGGAGGGCAGTATTATAGTAGTTATATTCTTGTACATAGGAGTAGTATTATAGTAGTTACATTCTTGTACATAGGGGTAGTATTATAGTAGTTGTATTCTTGTACATAGGAGGCAGTATTATAGTAGTTATATTCTTGTACATAGGGGGCAGTATTATAGTAGTTATATTCCTCTTCAAAAAGGGCAGTATTATAGTAGTTATATTCTTGTACATAGGAGGCAGTATTATAGTAGTTATATTCTTGTACATAGGGGGCAGTATTATAGTAGTTATATCCTTCCTTATACACAGGGGTAGTTTTATAGTAGTTACATTCTTGTACAAAGGGGGCAGTATTATAGTAGTTATTTCCTTGTACATAGGGGGCAGTATTATAGTAGGTAAATCCTTATCCATAGGAGTAGAATTATAGTTGTTACATTCTTGTACATAGGGGGCAGTATTATAGCAGTTATTTTCTTGTACATAGGGGGCAGTATTATAGTTAGAGATGAGCGAACACGTTCGGCCCCGCCCCTTTTTCGCCCGAACACCGAACTTTGCGAACACCTCGGTGTTCGGGCGAAAAAGTTCGGGGGCCGCCGTGGCAGCGCGGGGGGGTGCGGCGGGGAGCGGGGGGGAGAGGGAGAGAGAGAGGGCTCCCCCCTGTTCCCCGCTACTGCCGCCCGCGCCGCCGCGCATCTCCCCGCCCCCCGGCGGCACCCGGACACTTACGCGCGAACACTCCAGTGTTCGCTAAAGCCGGTGTCCGGGTGCGGATGTGTCCGTTACGGACACGTTCGCTCATCTCTAATTATAGTAGTTGTATCTGTATACTTAGGAGTAGTATTAAAGTGGTCAATATTTTGTACATAGTAGCAGAATTGTAGCAGTTATATTCTTGTACATAGGAGGCAGTTTTATAGTAGTTATATTCTTGTACATAGGGGCAGTATTATAATACTTATATATTTGTGCATAGGGGCAGTATTATAGTAGTTATATACTTCTACATAGGAGGCTGTATTATTGTAGTTATATTCTTGTACATATGGGGAAGTATTATAATAGTTAGATTCTTGTACATTGGGGGGCAGTATTATAGTAGTTATATTCTTGTACATAGGGGCAGTATTATAGTAGTTATATTCTTGTACATAGGGGCAGTATTATAGTAGTTATATTCTTGTATATGGGAGGCAATATTATAGTAGTTATATTCTTGTACATAGGAGGCAGTATTATAATAGTTATATTCTTGTCCATAGGGGGCGATATTATAGTAGTTATAGTCTTGAACATAGGGGGCAGTATTATAGTAGTTATATTCTTGTACATAGGGGGTAGCCTTATAGTAGTTATATTCTGGTACAGAGGAGCAGAATTATAGTAGTTATATTCTTGTACATAGAGGGTCAGTACTATAGCACTTATATTCTTCTACATAGGGAGCAGTATTATAGTAGTTTGATTCTTGTACATAGGAGCAGTATCATGGTAGTAATATGCTTTTATATAGGGAGTAGTATTATAGCACTAATATTCTGGGACATAGAATGCAGTATTATAGTATTTATATTCTTGTACATAGGCGGAGTATTATAGTAGATATTTTCTTGTACATAGGAGGTAGTATTATAGTAGCTATATTCTTGTACATAGACTACAGTATTATAGTGTTATTTTCTTGTACATAGGAGCAGTATTATAGTAATTATACTACTATACTATGTACAAGAATATAGTTATATTACTATATTCCTGTACATAGGCGGCAGAATTATAGTAGATATATTCTTCTACATAGGAGCAGTAACATGGTAGTAATATGCTTTTATATAGGGAGTAGTATTATAGTAGTAATATTCTGGTACATAGAATGCAGTATTATAGTAGTTATATTCTTGTATATAGGGGGAGTATAATAGTAGTTATACTCTTGTACATATGGGGGGCAGTATTATAGTAGTTATATTCTTGTACTTAGGGGGAGTATTATAGCACTTATATTCCTGTATATAGGAGGCAGTATTATACTAGTTATATTCTTGTACATAGGAGGCAGTATTATAGTAGTTATATTCTTGTACATAGGAGGCAGTATTATAGTAGTTATATTCTTGTACATAGGGGGCAGTATTATAGTAGTTATATTCTTTTACATATGAGCAGTATTATAGTAGTTATATTCTTGTACATAGGGGGGCAGTATTATAGTAGTTTTATTCTTGTACATACGGGGGCAGTATTATAATAGTTATATTATTGTATGTAGGAGGCAGTATTATAGTAGTTATATTCTTGTACATAGGGGGCAGTATTATAGTTGTTATATTCTTGTACATAGGGAGCAGTATTATAGTAGTTTGATTCTTGAACATAGATGGCAGTATTATGATAGTTATATTCTTGTACATAGGAGCAGTATCATGGTAGTAATATTCTTATACATAGATTGCAGTATTATAGTAGTTATATTCTTGTACATAGGGGGAATATTATAGTAGTTATATTCTTGTACATAGGAGGCAGTGTTATAGTTATTATATTCTACATATGGGGCAGTATTATAGTAGTTATATTATTGTACATATGAGCAGTATTATAGTAGTTATATTCTTGTTCATAGGGGACAGTATTATAGTTGTAATATTCTTGTACATAGAATGCAGTATTATGGTAGTTATATTCTTGTACATAGGGGGGGTATTATAGTAGTTATATTCTTGTAGATAGGAGGCAGTATTATATTGTTAGATTCTTGTACTTAGGAAGCAGTATTATAGTAGTTATGTTCTTGTACATAGACTACAGTATTATAGTGTTATATTCTTGTACATAGGGGGCAGTATTATAGTAGTTCTATTCTTGTACATAGGGGGCAGTATTATAGTAGTTATATTCCTGTACATAGAAGCAGTATTATAGTAGTTATACTACTATACTGTGTACAAAAATATAGTTATATTACTATATTCTTGTACATAGGGGGCAGTATTACAGTATTTATATTCTTGTACATAGGAGCAGTATTATAGTAGTTACATTCTTGTACACAGGGGGCAGTATTATAGTATTTATATTATTTTACATAAGGGATAGTATTATAGTAGTTATATTCCTGTACATAGGGGGCAGTATTATAGTAGTTATATTCTTGTACATAGGAGGCAGTATTATAGTAATTATATTCGACATATGGGGCAGTATTATAGTAGTTATATTATTGTACATAGGCAGCAGTATTATAGTAGTTATATTCTTGTACATAGGGGGCAGTATTATAGTAGTTATATTCTTGTACATATGAGCAGTATTATAATAGTTATATTCTTGTATATAGGAGGCAGTATTATAGTAGTTATATTCTTGTACATAGGGGGCAGTATTATAGTGGTTATATTCTTGTACATAGGAGACAGTATTAAAGTAGTTATATTCTTGTACATAGGAGGCAGTATTACAGTAGTTATATTCTTGTACATAGGAGCAGTATCATGGTAGCAATATGCTTTTATATAGGGAGCAGTATTATAGTAGTAATGTTTTTGTATATAGGAGGCAGTATTATAGTAGTTATATTCTTGTACATAGGGGGCAGTATTATAGTTGTTATATTATTGTACATAGGGAGCAATATTATAGTAGTTATATTTTTGTACATAGGAGCAGTATTATAGTAGTTTTATTCCTGTACATAGGGAGCAGTATTATAGTAGTTATATTCTTGTATATAGGAGGCAGTATTAGACTAGTTATATTCTTGTACACAGGGGGCAGTATTATAGTATTTATATTCTTTTACATAAGGGACAGTATTATAGTAGTAATATTCTTGTACATAGGAGCAGTATTATAAAAGTTATATTCTTGTACATAGGGGGCAGTATTATAGTAGTCATATTCTTGAACATAGGGGGCAGTATTATAGTAGTCATATTCTTGTACATAGGGGCAGTCTTATAGTAGTTATATTCTTGTACATATGGGGCAGTATTATAAAATTTAAATTCTCGTACATGGGGGGTCGTATTATAGTAGTTATATTCTTGTACAAAGGGGGCAGTATTATAGTAGTTTTATTCTTTTATGTAGGAGGCAGTATTATAGTACTTATATTCTTGTACATAGGCAGCAGTATTATATTTGTTATATTCTTGTACATAGGGGGCAGTATTATAGTAGTTATATTATTGTGCATAGGGGCCACTATAATAGATGTTATATTCTTGTACATAGGGGACAGTATTATAGTAGTTATATTCTGGTACATAGGGGGCAGTATTATAGTAGTTATATTATTGTGCATAGGGGCCACTATAATAGATGTTATATTCTTGTACATAGGGGACAGTATTATAGTAGTTATATTCTGGTACAAAGGAGCAGTATTATAGTAGTTATTTTCTCGTACATAGGGGGCAGTATTATAGTATTTATATTCTTGTGCATAGTGGGCAGTATTATAGTAGTTATATTCTTGTACATAGGAGGCAGTATTATAGTAGCTATATTCTTGTACATAGGGGACAGTATTATATGAGTTATATTCTTGTGCATAGGGGCAGTATTATAATAGTTATATTTTTGTACATAGGAGGCAGTATTATAGTAGTTATATTCTTGTACATGAGGGGCAGTATTATAGTAGTTATATTCTTGTACATAGAGGGCAGTATTAAAGTAGTTATATTCTTGTACATAGGTGCAGGATTATATTAGTTATATTTCTCTACATAGGGGCAGTATTATAGTAGTTATATTCTTGTTTATTGGGGGTAGTATTATAATACTTCTATTCTTTACATAGGGGGCAGTATTATATTAGTTATATTCTTGTACACAGGGGCAGTATTATAATAGTTATATTTTTGTACACATGAGGCAGTATTATAGTAGTTATATTTTTGTACTTATGAGCAGTATTATAGTAGTTATATTCCTGTACATAGTGGCGGTATTATAGTAGTTACATTCTTGTCCATAGGCGGCAGTATTTTAGTAGTTATATCCTTTACATAGGCGGCCGTATTATAGTAGTTATATTCTTGTATATAGGAGGCAGTATTATAGTAGTTATATTCTTGCACATAGGGCGCAGTATTATAGTAGTTCTTTTCTTGTACATAGGGGGCAGTATTATCGTAGTTATATTCTTGTACATAGGAGCAGTATTATAGTAGTTATATTCTTGTACATAGGGGTAGTATTATAGTAGTTATATACGTTTGCATAGGGGGCAGTATTAGAGTAGTTATATTCTTGTACATATGAGCAGTATTATAGTAGTTATATTCTTGTACATAGGGGGCAGTATTAGAGTAGTTAGATACGTGTACGTAGGGTGCAGTATTAGAGTAGTTATATTCTTGTACATATGAGCAGTATTATAATAGTTATATTCTTGTGCATAGGGGGCAGTATTAGAGTAGTTATATTCTTGTACATATGAGCAGTATTACAGTAGTTATATTCTTGTACATAGGAGCAGTATTACAGTAGTTATATTCTTGTACATAGGGGGCAGTATTATAGTAGTTATATTCTTGTACATAGGGGGCAGTATTATAGTAGTTATATTCTTATACATAGGAGCAGTATTATAGTAGTTATATTCTTGTACACAGGAGGCAGTATTATAGTAGTTATATTCTTGTACATAGGGGGAAGTATTATAGTAGTTATATATGTGTACATAGGGGGCAGTATTACAGTAGTTATATTCTTGTACATAGGGGCAGTATTATAGTAGTTATATTCTTGTGCATAGGGGACAGTATTATAGTAGTTATATTCGTGTACATACTGGGGTAGTATTATAGTAGTTATGTTTCTGTACATAGGGGCAGTATTATAGTAGTAACATTCTTGCTCATAGGGGGCAGTATTATAGTAGTTATATTTTTGTTTATTGGAGGCAGTATTATAGTAGTTCTATCCTTTACATAGGCGACTGTATTATAGTATTTATATTCTTGTATATAGGGGGCAGTATTATAGTAGTTATATTCTTGTATATAGGGAGCAGTATTATACTAGTTATATTCTTGTTCATAGGGGGCAGTATTATAGTAGTTATATTCTTGTACATAGGGGGCAGTATTATAGTACTGTAGTTATATTCTTGTACATATGTGGCAGTATTATAGTAGTTATATTCTTTTACATAGGGGGCAGTATTATAGTAGTTATATTCTTGTACATAGGGGGCAGTATTATAGTAGTTATATTCTTGTACATAGGGGGCAGTATTATAGTAGTTATATTCCTGTACATAGGGGGCAGTATTATAGTAGTTATATTCTTGTACATAGGGAGCAGTATTATAGTAGTTATATTCTTGTACATAGGGGGCAGTATTATAGTAGTTATATTCTTGTACATAGTGGGCAGTATTATAGCAGTTATATTCTTGTACATAGGGGGCAGTATTATAGTAGTTATATTCTTGTACATAGGAGCTGTATTATAGTAGTTATATTCTTGTACATAGGGGGCAGTATTATAGTAGTTATATTCTTGTACATATGAGGTAGTATTATAGTAGTTATATTCTTGTACATAGGGGGCAGTATTATAGTAGTTATATTCTTGTACATTGGAGCTGTATTATAGTAGTTATATTCTTGTACATAGGGGGCAGTATTATAGTAGTTATATTCTTGTACATATGAGGCAGTATTATAGTAGTTATATTCTTGTACATAGGGAGCAGTATTATAGTAGTTATATTCTTGTACATAGGGGGCAGTATTATAGTAGTTGTATTCTTGTACATAGGAAGCAGTATTATAGTAGTTATATTCCTGTACATAGGGGGCAGTATTATAGTAGTTGTATTCTTGTACATAGGGAGCAGTATTACATTAGTTATATTCTTGTACGTAGGAGCAGTATTAAAGTGGTTATATTCTTGTACATAGGAATCAGTATTATAGTAGTTGCATTCTTGTACATAGGGAGCAGTATTACATTAGTTATATTCTTGTACGTAGGAGCAGTATTAAAGTGGTTATATTCTTGTACATAGGGAGCAGTATTATAGTAGTTATATTCTTGTACATAGGGGGCAGTATTATAGTAGTTATATTCTTATACATAGGAGCAGTATTATAGTAGTTATATTCTTGTACACAGGAGGCAGTATTATAGTAGTTATATTCTTGTACATAGGGGGAAGTATTATAGTAGTTATATATGTGTACATAGGGGGCAGTATTACAGTAGTTATATTCTTGTACATAGGGGCAGTATTATAGTAGTTATATTCTTGTGCATAGGGGACAGTATTATAGTAGTTATATTCGTGTACATACTGGGGTAGTATTATAGTAGTTATGTTTCTGTACATAGGGGCAGTATTATAGTAGTAACATTCTTGCTCATAGGGGGCAGTATTATAGTAGTTATATTTTTGTTTATTGGAGGCAGTATTATAGTAGTTCTATCCTTTACATAGGCGACTGTATTATAGTAGTTATATTCTTGTACATAGGGAGCAGTATTATAGTAGTTATATTCTTGTACATAGGGGGCAGTATTATAGTAGTTATATTCTTGTACATAGTGGGCAGTATTATAGCAGTTATATTCTTGTACATAGGGGGCAGTATTATAGTAGTTATATTCTTGTACATAGGGGGCAGTATTATAGTAGTTATATTCTTGTACATATGAGGTAGTATTATAGTAGTTATATTCTTGTACATAGGGGGCAGTATTATAGTAGTTATATTCTTGTACATAGGAGCTGTATTATAGTAGTTATATTCTTGTACATAGGGGGCAGTATTATAGTAGTTATATTCTTGTACATATGAGGCAGTATTATAGTAGTTATATTCTTGTACATAGGGAGCAGTATTATAGTAGTTATATTCTTGTACATAGGGGGCAGTATTATAGTAGTTGTATTCTTGTACATAGGAAGCAGTATTATAGTAGTTATATTCCTGTACATAGGGGGCAGTATTATAGTAGTTGTATTCTTGTACATAGGGAGCAGTATTACATTAGTTATATTCTTGTACGTAGGAGCAGTATTAAAGTGGTTATATTCTTGTACATAGGAAGCAGTATTATAGTAGTTGTATTCTTGTACATAGGGAGCAGTATTACATTAGTTATATTCTTGTACGTAGGAGCAGTATTAAAGTGGTTATATTCTTGTACATAGGGAGCAGTATTATAGTAGTTATATTCTTGTACATAGGGGGCAGTATTATAGTAGTTTTATTCTTGTACATAGTGGACACTATTATAGTGGGCATATTTTTCAAAATCGGGGGTGGTTATATAGTAGCTATATTGTTGTATTTAGGTGGCAGAATTAAAATATATACTTTTCTTATACATATGGGGCAGCATACTATAGCTACGGGATTCATGATTATAGCAGTTACGTTCTGTTGCATATTCAGTGATCATATAATTGTTTACAGCAACAAAAACAACTTAGTTCCTTCTCTTATATGTTGAGTAAATTTACTTTGTATTCTGCATTATGGATATTGTGATAGGAGCGGAATATGTCATAATTAGTGCGGATTAGTCACACCGTGTTTCTTACATAGTTATCCTCTCCCATCTGCTACTTTCTAGTTCTCACCAATGGGAAATTAGCTGAAATATGCCAGTGAAAATATTTTGTGGCTTCCCTTGTGAGTTTATTCAATTTTATCTGCCCACACATTTCTTTCTACACAGAAATCCTCTCCTTGACTGCAGGCAGAGGGCTGGCTCAGTTCTTCCACAGGATGCCACACGCTGTCATTTATTTACACATATACAGTATTTGTTTTATACCTTTGTTTTACTTTTATATACACAAGTGATCATTTTATTAAATGTGCGGCAGATCCACCATTTCAAAGACTAATATTGTAAGAGAAAGTCACCCCCTCCAATGACAACCGTTTGGGTGGAAGGAGGGATTATAGCTCCATTATCAGCCAGGACAATAAACACCGCTAAGGTATTATTTAGTATCCAGTACTGGCGACTTGCAGTACCACTTGTTACCACAGACATAAGGAAAAACCCCTTGGCATCAATGCAACAGCGCCCCCAGCTCACATCTGAATTCACAAAGCATTATTTTGGGAGACCCCTTGTCTTTGTTTTTGCACCAGCTTTAAATAGTTTTGGCCTAATATAGCACTAAACTAAGTCGTCCATTTTTGAGAAGCAAGTGTAATAACAAGCCTGATGCTGCCACCTCCTATATAAAGAAGAGCTCATTCTAATATAGTGTCATGTAGATAAATCTGCTTCCCATCGCCCCTGGTCATTGTACCCGCAGAAACAATCATGACATATAGAACAAAAAATATCCGCTGTTAAGAAAATCCCCCACTGGTCTCTGGTCCGTGTGCGCAACGGTTGCTATGCCGACCACCTATTATAAATGGCGCAGTGGCCTCAGTGCTGGCAGGAGCTCCAAGTGTATCCGATGTTCTGTTACCGCAGTGAAAGGCTGTTTGTCTGTTTGTTTTTGAGATATACAGAGGTGTAAAAAAATCCCATCACACGATCCATGTAGGGCTGGATACTGAAAACAGTAAGAAAGCAGCAGAAAACCCCCGAAAACTGCTAAAAATGGTATTTAAATTCAATTCTAAAATGTATTTTCTATTATTTACAACAGTTCTCAGAGGGTGTATGCAGCTACTTACAAACACTATAGCTATAGGATAGATAGATAGATAGATAGATAGATAGATAGATAGATAGATAGATAGATAGATAATGAGATAGGTAGAAAGATAGATAGATAGATATGTGATAGATAGATAGATAGATATGAGATAGATGGATAGATAGATATGAGATAGATGGATAGATAGATATGAGATAGATGGATAGATAGATAGATAGATATGAGATAGATAGGAGATATGAGTTATATAGATATGAGATAGATAGATAGATAGATAGATAGATAGATAGATATGAGATAGATAGATAGATAGATAAATAGATATGAGATAGATAGGAGATAGATAGATAGATAGATAGGTGATAGATAGATATGAGATAGATAGATAGATAGATAGATAGATAGATAGATAGATAGATAGATAGATAGATATGAGATAGATAGATAGGTAGATATGAGATATGAGATAGATGGATCGATAGATAGATAGATAGATAGATATGAGATAGATAGAAGATATGAGTTATATAGATATGAGATAGATAGATAGATAGATAGATAGATAGATAGATATGTGATAGATAGATAGATATGAGATAGATAGATAGATATGAGATAGATGGATCGATAGATAGATAGATATGAGATAGATAGGCAATATGAATTATATAGATATGAGATAGATAGATAGATATGAGATAGATAGAAGATATGAGTTATATAGATATGAGATAGATAGATAGATAGATAGATAGATAGATAGATAGATAGATAGATAGATATGAGATAGATAGATAGATATGTGATAGATAGATAGATATGAGATAGATAGATAGATAGATATGAGATAGATGGATTGATAGATAGATAGATATGAGATAGATAGGCAATATGAATTATATAGATATGAGATAGATAGATAGATATGAGATAGATAGATATTAGATAGATATGAGATAGATAGATAGATAGATTTGAGATACATATGAGATAGATGGATAGATAGGTAGATAGATACATAGATAGATATGAGAGAGATATGAGATATGAGATAGATAGATATGAGATAGATATGAGATAGATAGATATGAGATAGATAGATAGATATGAGATATGAGATAGATAGATATGAGATAGATAGATATTAGATAGATAGATAGATAGATAGATAGATATGAGATAGATAGATAGATAGATAGGAGATAGATAGATATGAGATAGATAGATATGAGATAGATAGATAGATAGATAGATATTAGACATAGATAGATAGATAGACAGATATGAGATAGACAGATATGAGATAGACAGATATGAGATAGATAGATATGAGATAGATAGATAGATAGATAGATAGATAGATAGATATGAGACATAGATAGATAGACATATATGAGATAGATAGATAGATATGAGATAGATAGATAGATAGATATGGGATAGATAGATATGAGATAAATGTGAGAGATAGATAGATTGATAGATAGATATAAGATAGATAGATAGATATGAGTATAGATACATAGATAGATGCATAGATAGATTGAAGATAGATAGATAGATAGATAGATACATATAAGATAGATAGATAGATAGATATGAGTATAGATACATAGATAGATGCATAGATAGATTGAAGATAGATAGATAGATAGATGATAGATAGATATGAGATAGATAGATAGATATGCGATAGATAGATAGATAGATATGAGACAGATAGATTGAAGATAGATAGATATAAGATAGATAGATAGATATAGATATAAGATAGATAGATAGATGTAAGATAGATATAAGATAGATAGATAATGAGATAGGTAGATAGATAGATAGATAGATATGTGATAGATAGATATGAGATAGATAGATAGGTAGATATGAGATATGAGATAGATGGATCGATAGATAGATAGATAGATATGAGATAGATAGGCGATATGAATTATATAGATATGAGATAGATAGATAGATAGATATGAGATAGATAGATATGAGATAGATATGAGATAGATAGATATGAGATAGATAGATATGAGATATGAGATAGATTGATATGAGATAGATAGATATGAGATAGATAGATAGATAGATAGATAGATAGATAGATAGATAGATAGATAGATAGATATGAGATAGATAGATATGAGATAGATAGATAGATAGATAGATATGAGACATAGATAGATAGATAGACAGATATGAGATAGACAGATATGAGATAGATAGATATGAGATAGATAGATAGATAGATAGATAGATAGATATGAGACATAGATAGATAGACATATATGAGATAGATAGATATATTGATAGATATAAGATAGATAGATAGATAGATATGGGATAGATAGATATGAGATAAATGTGAGAGATAGATAGATAGATTGATAGATAGATATAAGATAGATAGATAGATATGAGTATAGATACATAGATAGATGCATAGATAGATTGAAGATAGATAGATAGATAGATAGCTATAAGATAGATAGATAGATATGAGTATAGATACATAGATAGATGCATAGATAGATTGAAGATAGATAGATAGATAGATAGATAGATATGAGATAGATAGATAGATAGATATGAGATAGATAGATAGATAGATATGAGACAGATAGATTGAAGATAGATAGATATAAGATAGATATAGATATAAGATAGATAGATATGAGATAGATAGATATGAGAAAGATAGATAGATATTAGATAGATAGATACTAGATAGATAGATATCACATAGGCAAATATCAGATAGATCTGAAATATATAGATAGATATGTGATAGATATATAGATGGATATGAGATAGATAGATAAATATGAGATATATAGATAGTAGAGATGAGCAAGTATACTCGCTAAGGCACATTACTCGAGCGAGTAGTGCCTTAGCCGAGTATCTCCCCGCTCGTCTCTAAAGATTCGGGGGCCGGCGGGGAGCGGCGGGGGAGAGCGGGGAGGAACGGAGGGGAGATCTCTCTCTCCCTCTCTCCCCCCCGCTCCCCGCCGCAACTCACCTGTCGCCCGCGCCGGCTCCCGAATCTTTAGAGATGAGCGGGGAGATACTCGACTAAGGCACTACTCGCTCGAATAATACATAGATAGTATACTCGCTTATCTCTAATAGATAGATATAAGATAGATAGATAGGAGATAGATAGATAAATAGGCATGAGATAGATAGATAGATAGATAGATAGATAGATAGGAGATATGAGATAGATAGATAGATATATAGATAGATAGATAGATATGAGATAGATAAATATGAGATAGATATGAGATATGAGATAGATAGATAGATAGATAGATAGATAGATAGATAGATAGATAGATAGATAGATATGAGATAGATATGAGATATGAGATAGATAGATAGATAGATAGATAGATAGATAGATAGATAGATAGATAGGAGATATGAGATAGATAGATATGAGATAGATATGAGATAGATAGATATGAGATAGATAGATAGATAGATATAAGATGGATAGATAGATAGATAGATAGATAGATAGATAAATATGAGATAGATATGAGATATGAGATAGATAGATAGATAGATAGATAGATAGATAGATAGGAGATATGAGATAGATAGATATGAGATAGATATGAGATAGATAGATAGATATGAGATAGATAGATAGATAGATATAAGATGGATAGATAGATAGATAGATAGATATGAGATAGATATGAGAGATAGATAGATATGAGATATGAGATAGACAGATAGATAGATAGATAGATAGATAGATAGATAGATAGATAGATAGATAGATAGATATGAGATAGATATGAGATATGAGATAGATAGATAGGAGATATGAGATAGATATGAGATAGATAGATATGAGATAGATAGATATGAGATAGATAGATAGATATGAGAAAGATATGAGAGATAGATAGATAGATATGAGATATATTAGATAGATAGATAGATAGATAGATAGATAGATAGATATGAGATAGATAGATATGAGATAGATAGATAGATATGAGATAGATATGAGAGATAGATAGATATGAGATGGATAGATAGATAGATAGCTATGAGATAGATATGAGAGATAGATAGATATGAGATAGATATGAGATATGAGATAGACAGATAGATAGATATGAGATAGATAGAGATAGATAGATAGGAGATATGAGCTAGATAGATATGAGCTAGATAGATATGAGATAGATAGATAGATAGATAGATATGAGATAGATATGAGAGATAGATAGATATGAGATGGATAGATAGATAGATAGATGTGATATAGATATGAGAGATAGATAGATATGAGATAGATAGATAGATAGATAGATAGATAGATAGATAGATAGATAGATAGGAGATAGATAGATAGATAGATAGATAGATAGATATGAGAGATAGATAGATATGAGATAGATAGATAGATAGATATGAGATAGATAGATATGAGATAGATAGATAGATATGAGATAGATAGATAGATAGATATGAGATAGATAATTAGATAGATATAAGATAGATAGATATGAGATAGATAAATATTACATAGATAGATATGAGATCTGAATATTTATAGTTTTCCTATGGCATTATTTCTTTGCCTCAGCATACCTTTGGCTGATGTTGAAGCACAGATTCTAGAATGTTCCATTATCTGCTCTCATCTGCCGGGTGTATGCTGAGACTTATAATCTAATATCCACCAGGCATCCGAGGGTTACCCGCATTGCTAGAGAGACATTAGAGACCGATTTTCTCCCTTATTCTTCAAAAGGCAACTAATTCACATCAGGTCTCAAACCTTCCAAATGCATGAGCTATTAGTATTAGGAACCCATCTCTGTGTTGAACTATAAGTCTCAGCTTCCCCAGGCAGCAGGCCACACCAGATTATGTATCTCTATACAAAGTCGTGCAACCTTCAGATACCTGGTTGGTGTTGAACCACAAGAGTCAGCAATCCAAGTGGAATATATGAGCCCTTTTGGTTCTACAACCGCTACAATGTTCCAAGCAGGACGTGAATAGAAAGTGATGGGTTTATACTCTGAGCTGGAAACAATCAGTAAGACTGAAGTTCTCCTTTTTTATTGATTTGCAGTCATTTCTCAGCAAGCATTACATTGTACAGGTAGGAAACCACTGAAACGTGACAGATGGTGAGGAGCGAGAACAAGCTTCATACCCTCAAAGACACAACAACAATTATTCTCATAGGTTCTTCAAAGGTCTGGGGTGAACATGGCAGACATAGGGGGCATGACCAACCCCTACGGCCTGGGCACATGACCAAACTGGATGGGAATATTGGGAGATCACAGGTGAGGGGCCTGAAAATCGACCATTAATGCTCTTCATTTAGCAGAAAACTTAAAGGGGTAGTTTCTAAGCTACTGATAGACGATCTGCAGGATAGGTGATCAATAGTAGATCAGTAGTTATCTGCCACCAGGGACCTCTGCTGATCCGCTATTCACTAGGCCAGTGTGCTCATGCACAGATCTGATCTGTGCAGGAAACAGACAGCTCTGTTCCAACTGTAGTGGCCAGACTTGGTATTGCAGTAGTGTTATCATTAAAATAAATGGGAACTTTGCCTGTAATACCAAGCCTGACCACTGGCTTGAGAAGGGAGCTGCATTGAGAACAGTTGATCAGAAGGAGTTTCTGGCGATGAACGCTGGCCAATCTACTACTCACAGCCTATCCTAAGGATATACCATTGACGGTTAATAACTGGACAACCCCTTTAAGGTTATAGATTCTTCCTGTGCTTTTCAGCCATGATTTCATATCAACTAGACATATTGTATTCATATGCTCTGTCTACTGGCAAAAGTCTCTTACACCCTATTGGATTTGGGAATGACATGGAACTCCGCAGAGTATACATAATGGAGAATATTTACCTAGACGGGCATTTCATACGACGACAAATATATTAAGACGCTTTCGCGATGTAATACATTAATTATATTTGGCGTCACCTCCAGTGTGCCAGACTGAAACCTACAGCAGCTGTGAGCTGGCATAGCTTCCGGCTATCATTGACGCCAGATTTTGGTATAAATTATAGTAAATATGATGAGCATGCTTGGCCAAACGCCCTAAAGCTTGACTCCTCCCACTTCAGAAATAAAAAGCTGGGTCTGGCATAAAAGCCCCCAAAATCACAGTTTTGTCGTGTGCCAAAGTTGTGATTTTTGTATGTCAGAAATATGTCATAAAGTGCATACGCTTCAATGTGTCCAAGAGCAGTAGCCAAATATGTTTCATTGTTTCCGTTCATAAAAGTGACGTCTCCCCTTTAAAGGGGGCTCATCATTTGAAATGCTCAATCCAATCACAGACTTCATGTTAGAGAGCTGCTGCAGCTGAGCAGATTGATATATTACTTAGTGGGAAAATATTCAGTAGAACGTATTATTTATTGATTGAATTCTCTGCTCTTTCTGGACTTAGGAGAGCAGTGGGCGGTCTTATCACTGAGTAGCACCGCCCACCGGACTCCTAAACTCAGAATCGGTAAAGGACAAGTTATACTGAACATTTTCCCACAAAATTATATATCAATCTGCTCGGCTCCTCCAGCTCTATAACATGAGCCTGAAGATCAGCTTGAATAGAAATAGTTTGGGTTTCTATATGGTAAATTGATATAAAGTTTGGGCTGAAAAGCACAGAAAGCATAAAGACGACATATCAGGTGTAGATTGTGAGCCCCTTTCCCTCTCCCTGCCCTTTCTCCATCATGCCTTGCTTGTTTTATACCCTGAAGCTCCTTTGTTCCTTCTGCTTCCTGTTGTCTGAGTGGGAGGGACCTAAAGCAAGTCAGTGCAGCAGAGAGGAAGTCCACTGTATAGTAGACAGGACTTCCTCTGAGCACAGGAAGTGGTCGCCCAGACAGGAAGCTTGATATAAAAGATAAACCTAACTGCCAATCTCTCAAGTAATACCTTATAAGTCCTATATTTTTCCAGTGAGCTGAGCTGTATAATTCTATGGAGTAAATTAAATGACGCCCCAACGTGCGAAAAGTCCGGACTCGGAAAACTGTATCGATTTTTTTATGACAGTATCAAAATATACATGATATCTGAATATCTATGGTTATGTCAGCGCTATAATAAATCAATCCAGGGTTCTGGATTGTTCTAGAATCAGAGTTGGCTATAGATCAATATGACTACGGGCCTAAGAGCTTGCACTCTAATTCGGTAGTCAATGTTTTATGTTATGGGCTATTTCATATGTGGGCGCCCCATGGTTGATTATAAAGTCTACTATAGGATGTAGTTGATGGGAATCTCTTTCCCTGTACGTACGTTTCCCCGCTCCCGACCCCACCCCCACGATATAAATGAGCTTACTTGTTCACCCTCCGTCCTACCACATTGACGCTAACTATAAACTTTCAACCACTTGGTCACGTTACACCACATAGAAGAGTATAGGGGCATCACAGGAGGCCAGGCGGTCACGTGGAGCAGTACATTCTCTTGATAGCACCGTGAACACGTATAGATTTGGATCATTCTCACATAGAAATTTCAGACCGTAACACAATTAAAAAAAAAACAAAAACAAAAACAAAAATATTTAAAAAACATCGGGTTTCGGTGTCATTAGAGTGTGGCGGGAGGTGAGAGGACGCAAAGTCTAAAGATACAATCAGAAAGCATATGCAATTCCATAGTCACTAACATTATCCGGTGGCCTCTGTAGTAAAAATAATACAATAACCATAATCATCATATAATAATAATCATATAATAATAGAATAATTGTGTTTTTAATGTTTGTTTTTTTAGTAATTTACTCTTTAGCTTCGGCCAGTTTATTGTTCATCTCTTTGCTCTTCTCCTTGTCTTCGGGTTTGGCGGTGGTGGAGGAGGTCGTCTCGGGGGCCTTCTTTTTGGAGGCTCGGCCAGGAGTGATCTGCTTGTCTTTGGCCTTTTTCACCGGTTTATGGCTTGGGGTGGTGGTCTTTTTTGGTTTAGAAGGTTGGACGTTGGGCTTCTCCACCTGGACGGAGACAGACGTACAAAAAAGACACAGAAGGGGACAACACAAACACAAAGACGAAAGAGGCGGGAAACAGAATTTTAGAAGGATGCGAAAGGCAAAGAGATACGTCATGATTATTGTTTGTTTTTTACATCGTGTTCCTCACGTTTTGGTTGGTGGCGCATCAGAACTTTCCATGCAGGTCAAGATGAGAAGTAGACAAGTGCGCAACATTTTCAAGATCTCTGTTTGCTGTCATTCCTGACTTGACTCCTGACCGTATTTTCACGGGCGGTTTAATTCTAAACTTGCATGGAAATAGAACCTATTATTTTCTATGAGTATATATATATATAGGCGATTCTTCTCTCGCTGTCGGGGCTTTCTATCTTTTGGGTGATCCTGCCCATTACTTTCAATGGGATTGAAAATAAGAATAGATGTGATTTTTATACAAGTGCAACGCGTTTTCTATTTTCCTATTTCACGCACCTGAACATCGCACGTGATGCGTTTTTGTCGCAGAACACATCGCATTCGTGCAGACATCGCAGGCTTAGGAACTTTAGAGCCGCAGATTTTGGCGCGCGATGCCGCAGCTGCGGATTTAGCGGCGTCCTGCGGCCTGTTCTTTCCCGTGTGTCAGATCCCTTAAGGGCTTCTTCACGGCGTATGCTCGACTACGCTCGCCACAACGGAACAAAGTTGTGCGTGAACTGTTTTTTTTTCCTCTGAGCATTCAAACTACAGCGCACGGGTTTCAGTAAACAAGCGTGAAGATCGGTCCCGCACTCTCTTTCTTGCATGTAGTTTTAACGGGTGAGAATACCGCTAATGAAAACGGAACCATTGAAATCAGCGGTGTCGTTCTGTCCCATGATTATCATGGCCGCATAAAGGGACTAAAACACACCCATATGAAGAAGCCCTAAAGCATGGGATGGAGCTGCAGCCAGAGGTCTTGATGAGACTCCATAGACAATGCAGCAGTCACTGATCACAGCTGGGCCCTGATGGGGCAGCGCTGCAGTGTACAGCATGGGGAAGCTCAGAGCAGCAGACTGAGGGCTCTTTCACATGAGCGTATATCGCCTGCCGTTTTCCAATGCATCAGATCAGACGGGTGATTTTCCGCCGCATAAAAGCACCCGGCCAGCTGGGCGCTTTTATGCCGGGCAGGAAAGATAGTCCTGGAACTATCTTTCTGCCTGGAATACAGCGGCGGCTGCATAGACTCCTATGGGAGCCTATAACAGCGGCCGGAGAAGCAACGTGACTGATAAATTCCCTTCCCCTTTTCTCCTCCTCTCCACCCCTTGCCGGCTGTTTGCAATAGGAGGAAGCGGGACGGGGCGGAGCTAGCTGCTAAGTTCCCACCCCATCCTGCCCCCTCCCTTTGCTGGCTACCGATGAGGGGGCGGGGCTTAGCATACTAGCTCCCGCCTCCTTCCCTTGCCGAGAGTCGGTGGGGGGCAGAAAGGAGGAAGGCAGTTTAGCAGAGCTAAACTATCTTCCCCAGCCGGACGGCAATCTGGGCTCGGCGTATGTGCGCCGGGCCTTGGCTGTCGGAACGGGCGCATGAACAACAGATTTTGCGCCCGTTCACGCGTTTTTATAGTGCTGGTGGGCGCACGTAAAAATGCCTACGCCCATGTAAAAGAGCCCTGAGTCTTAAATGAGACAGGAGGTGGATTATAGACTACCTCAGTCTCCAAAAGACAGTGCTGCTGGCCAGGAGTCACTGATCATAGCAGTGGCCTAATATAAGGTGACAACCCCAAAAACAATGTCCAAAACAAGACTGCAGGAGTTATCATTCCGGAACTTAGCTCCACCCCTACCCCGCCCCCTCTCATTGCAAACAGTGCCGAGGGGCGGAGAGGGGGCGGGAGCTCAGTGCACTGCTCCCGGCTTGTCCAGCCTCCTCCCCCTGCAGAGAGGGACGCCGTATATAAACCCTGACCCTCTACTATGTGCACAATACTGAGCTTGGTTGCGCCTATTGTAGGTTGATATAAGCAGGATTTTCTGTAGGAGCGTCATATATGTGTGACCGGAGGAGATGGATCGTCCTTGTATTGTTGCTGCATTTCCTTCATGTTGTATTGTTTTTATTATACATGTAGTTTTCTATAAACCATTGTTTATGATCATTTCTGCAGTCCGGTCTTGGACATTGTTCTTGGGTTGTCCTGTAAATATGTAGGGCTGACATTTTTGGTGGCATTATGGCTTTCGTCATACAGTATTTATCTAATATAAGGTAACAAGATCTTCCCAGGGTCAAAGCGGGACAGAGGGGTGTGGTCGGGGCAGGGCAGAGGGGTGTGGTCGGGGGCGGGGAAAAGGCGTATTGGCAAAGCGGGGCAGAGGGGTATGGTCGGGGGCGGGGCAGAGGGGTATGGTCGGGGGCGGGGCAGAGGGGTATGGTCAGGGCGGGGCAGAGGGGTATGGTCGGGGCGGAGCAGAGGGGTATGGTCAGGGGCGGAGCAGAGGGGTATGGTCGGGGGCAGGGCAGAGGGGTATGGTTGGGGCGGGGCAGAGGGGTATGGTCGGAGGCAGGGCAGAGGGGTATGGTCGGGGCGGGGCAGAGGGGTATGGGCGGGGCAGAGGGGTATGGTCGGGGGCGGGGCTTATCACGACATATGGTTTTACCTCCTTCGATATTAAAAGTACAGGGCCGTTTCGAAAAAGACGGAGCAAATTCCACAGCATTTCCGATTTTCTGTTAGCGCTCATCAGCATCCGGTTCCCAGCGGCCTGTAGTGTCCCCACCTGACCAGCAGCCCCGCACCTGACCAGGCCGCTGGGAACCGGAAGCCGAGGAGCACCGACAGCAGAAAGCCTACGGAGGACGTGGGGTGGGGGGGGTGGGGGGGGTTGGGGGGAGCGCCGCATAGCATGATGTCAGCTGCAGGTACCCGGCTGATTTCCATTCAAAACCCAGATTTTGACAGTTTTTTGGATGCAGAAGTGCTGCGGAATTTGCATTTCTACCTATGTAAACATGCCCTAAGTTAGCCTGAGGAATGCTGCCACGTGCAGAGTAGCCCTAGTAGTAATATTGTCCCCCACAGTGGCTCCAGTAGTAATAGTGTCTCCTATATTGGTGGTCCCGATAGTAATAGTGACCCCCCCCACAGTGGCCCCAGTAGTAATAGTGTCTCCTATATTGGTGGCCCCGATAGTAATAGTGACCCCCCACAGTGGCCCCAGTAGTAATAGTGTTACCTATATCGACCCCAGCAGTAACAGTGACCCCCACAGTAGCCCTAGTAATAATAGTGCCCCCCTGAAACCCGTATACTGACCCTTCTCCTGGTCTTCCAAGCGCCACTGCTCCTCTTCTCGGCGCTGCTGCGAGCGGAAGTGTGTGCGCCCGAACTCCTCCTCCCTTCTACTCTCCTCCTGTGGAACCAACGAGGAGAGGTCAGGGGAGGAGGATATTGGGTGCACACACTGCCGTCAGTGTGTACATGGTACAGCAGCGCCAGTGAATGATTACCAGCCGGGGAGCCGCAGCACCTAGGCTGATAATCACCTTTCAGCACCGCCTATGACACGCGTGACATACACATGTGAGAGCCCTATGACACGCATGACATACACATGTGAGAGCCCTAAAACAGTGGCAGAAAGGGCTCCTTCACACGAGCGTATGCGAAATGCACGCGCTTCAGCGCTCTGAACGATGCTGATTTGTGGCCGTATCGACGCATTGCATTGTACTTTTTGCGCATGCAGGTGTTCAAAGCAGTCGCCATGACATATTTGGGGTCCAGATCAGCGGCAGCTTCTAAATTTCTGCATATCTGTCTTCTATGAACTTTGTGGTTAAATGTGAAACCTGCGGCAGCGCCCGACCCGTGATCAGTGCCAGCCGCCAACAACAGGATACAGGTGTGCAGGCTGACAGCGCAGTACTGTAATAAGGCTCAGACCCGGAATGTAGTTAGTATTATATAAAGGCCGCGCCGATCTTATCCCGGCCGTAGAATTAACGGGCGAGAATCCCGATAGTGAAAACGGAACCACCGACATCCCGCAGAGATCCGTGGCTTCAGGTCGTCCCGCTACGTGGCCGTGATTATCACCGCTGTATAAGGGGAGACAAACGCGGCCGAGAGCCAGATTCTCGGGCGCAACTTGCATCGTTAAGACACAGCCGCCCTTCAGTTAGCGGAGGACCGTACATCGCAGGTGGTATGCGCGCATTAAAATAGGACATGCTGCCATCTTTAAATCTCACATTTTTTGGTGCGAGTGAAAAACATACATTAAGGGTCCGCCACTGCGCATATTGGCACGCAACGCACGAAGAACAGACCCCATTTATTCTTTATAATACAATGAATGGGTTCGTTCTCATTTCCTTTTTTGCGCACGCACTTCGCGCACACAGGAAAAAACGCACCATGCTCTACTCTACACCAAGTCCGTATAGAAATCCATAGGGGGAGAACAGATGTGCAACAGGTTGTGCGCTGAGAAAGAACGCATCTAGAGCTCATTAGGCTGCAGGAAACGCCGAAACGTACGCAAAAGTGCGAGAAACATTACGCAAAAAAAAGTAGCACAAATGAACGCGCCGATACACGTACGCTCGTGTGACACTGGGCTAGTTAGTCGCTGACTCCCATATTAACCCTTCCTGCTCAGTTTGCTGCGCCAAAATTCGGCAATTCCACATCACGGGTTTGGTGAGGATTTCAGGGACGGCGCGCGCTGCGTATTTACGCGACCGAAAATTGCATTTGCCTGGGAAGGGGTGGTTGTACGCGCAAATACACTGCATTCTTGCGCACGCAAAAAGCAACACAGAAAGGCCTGTTGACTCGCTGCGCAGCGAGCGCTTAAACGGACGGGCGGGTTTTGGATGTGAAAATCATGGCCGCAAAACGCGACAAAACGAAACTTTTGATTTCAATGGTTTGGTCCTCATGAGCGGGATTTTTGCGCGGAGGCGTGATCCTCGCCCTTTCTTTCTCGCGGGTGGTTTTTATGTGTGCGATAAAAGATGAGGCTGAAGAACCGACCTTCTGGCTTTTTTTTTACGCGCGCAATAGCGCAAAGTGTGCACGGTGAATAGCAAAGGACTTTTGACTGGTCCATTCGCAAATACGCTCCGTAGCAGCCAGCGTATCTTGCGCTAGTGTGAAGACATCCTGAATACGTTAGTTTCCCGTGTACCAATGTGTATTGGCGCCGGCCCATTCACTTCAAACATCGCATGAAAATATGCGCAAATGTGAGCGCAGCCATTGGAATCAATGGGTTGTATTGACTGCATATCACTTGAGCAAAGATTCTGCGCGTTCTACGCGGTGCGAGTGCGCCCATGTGAACGAGGCCTAACACGGCTGCAGACGGCTTCTCACTATCCTGATATGGCAGATAACAGAGGATAAAAGACTGCACCTACCTATAAGAATGTGGAGCAGATATTTCCTGCCACCATTAAACATATAATAACAGTGGCGCGGCCGCTCCCGCTGACAGGCCGCACTTACCCAGTTCCCATGTAATTACACCCTCCTGCGGGGATGGGGGGGGGGGGGGGGGGTCGGCTCCTCAGTGTCTGATGTGTAGTTTATATACAGATGTAGCAGAGCTGAGTTGGTTATTTAAAGGACCATTCTGGACACAACGTATACATTGTGTTATGGGTGCAGAACCCCAAGTCCTCGTATCGCGCTCCACCTCCTCTATCTCTTCAGTGTCCCTTTATGGGTGCATTCGCACGGGCGAGAAAATCGTGCAAGTTTTGTGCATTGAAAGGCGCACAAAAATCCATCCCCTTATCCGCAGAAGGTGCATCTACATTGTTAATGTTTCTCTCGCAGCGTGTGCTACTTCCGTGCGAGTCTCACATGAGATACGGACATGCAGATGTGTGGTGTCCTTCCACACATCGCTCAGCTTACAGATGGGGGGTCCGTGTGCGAGCTACGTCCGAGAATATCACCCATGTGAATGCACCCTCAGGCCACCTTCACACGTGGCGAAATCACAGCAGACATTCCAGAATGGAATACTAAGGTGACCAGATGGGTATTATTGTATCTTGTCACCACTGGAAGAGCACTCTTGAAATGTAGTAATGGCCCCAGCTTCTGATTGGCTGGGGGTGTGTTTAATCCCCCAAGTGCCGTTGTGACAGATCTGTTGGTTGACGACAGCAGCTAGAGTGGGAGCGCCAGTGGCAGCAGGAGAGCCACAGGCAGCGGTGGCAGCAGAGCCACAGGGAGGGAGTGTTGTCACACGCCAGGGGTTGACTGCGGCAAGACTGTGAGCAGCGGTGGCAGGTGACCAAGAGGCAGCAGGAGAGCCACAGGCAGTTGCGGCAGGAGAGCCACATGCAGCGGCGGTGGTAGAGGCACACTGCAGCGTGGAACAGTGAGTGAGCAGGGTACCCAGCTCTCAGCGGCATACAGCCGGCGGCCGGGACAGAGCAGAGAGCCGGCACTGCCTCACTGCAGGGGGATTCCTTCCTTATTGCTGGGGCTGGTATAGAGGGTCATTATTACTACTGGGGCCAATATAGGGGAAACTACTGTGTTTCCCCGATAATAAGCCCTAGCCTGTTTTTTTTATTGGGAGGGGCTTGAAATATAAGCCCTCCCCTGAAAATAAGCCCTAGCTACACTACATTTAAAAAACAAAACAATACCCACCTATTAGACTGCTTTTCGGTCCCTCGCACTGGGCTGTGGCGCTGCTGCAGGCTTCTGTCTGCTGCAGTATGCCGACAGAGCAGTTCTTCCTGCTAGCGGGGCTCATTCAATGAATGGCTGTGAGTGGTTAATCGCGCGCCGGCTCTCATTGGCTGATGTAGCACTCGCTTAACCAATTACCAGAAAGAACTGCTTTGTCGACGTGCAGGAGGACGCGGAAGCCTGCAGCAGCGCCGCAGCCCAGCGCGAGGACCCGAACGCCGGCTGCTAGGTGAGTATTATAAGACAGCTGATGTCATACTATGCGGCGCTCCTCCTCACCTCCTCCGAAGGCTTCCAGCTGTCAGCGCTCCCCGACTCTGGGTCCCAGCGGCCCGGTCAGGTGTGGTGCCGCTAGTCAGATGATGCTGGTCAGGTGAGGCCACTACATGCCGGGGAGCGCTGATAGCGGGAAGCCTGCGGAGGAGGTTGGGGGAGCGCCGCATAGTATGACATCAGCTGCGGAGGAGGTTGGGGGAGCGCCGCATAGTATGACATCAGCTGCGGAGGAGGTTGGGGAGCGCCGCATAGTATGACATCAGCTGCGGAGACATGGCTGACTTCCAGTCGAAATTCGCAACCAACAGATTTTGACTTGTTTTTGGATGCAGAAACGCCGCAGTATTCGCTTCCTGTCATTTTTGAACCAACACTGTACTTTTTATAACAACAGAGGTAAAATCATACCTTGTGATAAGCCACGCCCCTGACCACACCTCTGTGTCCCATCCCTGACCACACCCCTCTGCCCCACTCCTGGTCACACTCCTCTGTCCTACCCCTGACCACACCCCTCTGTCCTACCTCTGACCACACCCCTCTGCCCGGCCCTGACCACACCCTTCTGTCCCACCTCTGGCCACACTCCTCTGTCCTACCCCTGACCACACCCCTCTGTCCCGTATTTGGCCACACCCCTCTGTCCCACCCTGGCCACACCCCTCTGTCCCACCCCTGGCCACAGCCCTCTGCCCCGCCTCTGAACACAGCCCTCTGCCTCACTCCTGGTCACACTCCTCTGCCCTACCCCTGACCACACCCCTCTGCCCCACTCCTGGTCACACTCCTCTGTCCTACCCCTGACCACACCCCTCTGTCCTACCTCTGACCACACCCCTCTGCCCGGCCCTGACCACACCCTTCTGTCCCACCTCTGGCCACACTCCTCTGTCCTACCCCTGACCACACCCCTCTGTCCCGTATTTGGCCACACCCCTCTGTCCCACCCTGGTCACACCCCTCTGTCCCACCCCTGGCCACAGCCCTCTGCCCCGCCTCTGAACACAGCCCTCTGCCTCACTCCTGGTCACACTCCTCTGCCCTACCCCTGACCACACCCCTCTGTCCTACCCCCTGACCACACCCATCTGCCCCACCTCTGAACACACCCCTCTGCCACGCTCCTGACCACACCCCTCTGCCACACCCCTGACCACACCCTCTGCCCCACCCCTGACCACACCCATCTGCCCACTCTTGACCACACCCACTGCTCCACCCCTGACCACACCCCTCTGCCCCACTCTTGACAACACCCCTCTGCCCCACCCCTGACCACACCCTCTGCCCCACCCTGACCACACCCACCTGCCCCCACTCTTGACCACACCCTCTGCCCCACCCCTGACTACACCCCTCTGCCCCACCCCTGACTACACCCCTCTGTCCCGCTTTGACTCTGGGAATATCTGGTCGCCTTAGAAATACAGTAATAGCGCTGGAAATCCTCCTCTATATAAGCCCCCCGATCTGTCCGTGCCGCCCCCACTTCACAGTACTGGGCCGATCTGTGCGTCATTATGTACTGCGGGGGCTGCCCATGGATCGCTGCGTTACTGAAGTGATGGGAGAGGTTTGTGCCCTGAGGCCGGCTGCACACGGGCGTCCGCAGCGGAATCTGACCCCGTGCCCGGCCGGCATCCACGTGTACCTGCATTTTCCTCCTCCTACCTGTACTGCGGACGTTCCGCGCGGCTCGCCGCCAGACGGGCAGCGCAGATAACATCACAGATACACAAAGCTGGCAGGAGAATAGGAGACGGTTTCATCGGGTCTGTTTGATGATTTTTCTCTCGCAGCGCTGTGTCCGTGCCCTGTGCGATGCGAGTCGCACCCGAGAATGTCGCACTCTCGCTTGCCAGTGTGAATCTGCCCTTAGTCGGCACTATTACATATGACAGAGTCAGCACTACTACATCAGTAAACTCAGCACTGCTACATGTGACAAACTCCACGCTGCTACATCTGACAAACCAGTCACTTCTACGGCGATACACTCAGCACTGCTACATGTGACAAACCCAGCTCTACTATATCTGATAAAGACCGACATTTAACAAACTCTGGTCCGGCTAAGTGGGCATTAAAAGCTGGAAACTTCAAACCTGCCAGTCTGAGCAGCCGTCACCAGGGGAGGGAATGGGCACCAAAGCTGCAGTAAGGACCTATAGGTGGAGCAGAGCTGAGTTTGTCATTTGGCACAGCAGATGTATACAGAGAACACACATCATTTATTATACTCCTTGTAAGCCGGAGTGTTTGTAAAGTTACTTCACTTCAGTTTCAGAGTCATTGGAGCAGAAACAAGCGGGTTGCACAAGTCTTCACGCCCTTCCTGGCGGCTCGGGGCGCAAACAGGGGAGAACTCTCAGCAAAACAAAGAAGCCGATCCTCGCTTTATAAATGTATTCTGCCATGTTGGATCCTTGCAGCCGCTCTGATACGATCTGGGCTCGTGACTACCGGTCAGACATGAGTATTGGGGCGGCTTCACACCAGCGGATTCCAAAATACGCTCACTCCTGCGCAACTTTTTTGAACAGTGAGCGATCGTGGTTCGCTGCATGCATACGCAGAGTATGGCGCAGGCGCTGCTAGTTTATATAGATGGGGGGATCACCCCGCCCTCATTTAAATGGCTACAAGGCCAAACGAGGTGCCGGCATTTAATGCATATGTGCGCATTTGCGCATCTCCTATTACCCTCCATAGGCCTCTTTGGTGCGCAAATGCGCACAATATAGAGCAGGATCTATATCTTTGCGCCCGCGAGAACGGCATGCGCATGACATAAACGCGGCTTCCTTGCGTTTTCTTTTCATGCGGGTGAAAAACTCAATGATACACGTGAAAAAAAACCACAATATGCAGCGAATACGCAGTTTTGGTCTGTGTACATGCTGCGCATTTCATGGACCGAAACTGACTACGCCCGTGTGAATGAGCCCTCGGACCTCATGGCCATATTATGGTTCCATTGTCTATAGAGGGTAATAGTGCTGCCATAGAGGTGTGCAGGGCCTTTACTGTACCGCCATATTGCTTGAACTCTACGTGTACCCTATTGCCACCTGTAGGGAGGTATAAAGAAGAGTTGCTTCTAGGGGCGAACATCTATTATATATGGCACTGCTCTGTAGACTTGGCATAGCACTATTATTAGAATGCAATACTTTGTATATATTTGGTGTCATCAGGGCACTGTATGGCGGTATCATTTAAACACTATTTGGCGGTATTTATGTTGTTGGGCGCTGCTACTTAAGCGCTGTGCAACACATTATTTTCACAGCATATGGAGATGACAGCACTGTGTAGCATTATTATTCAGGCAATGATATGGCGGTATTATTTAGGCTCCATACTGTATGGCGCTTATATGACAGTACAATATATGGAGGTTGAAGCTTCAAAAGCAACCATCCAACTGAAGACCGACCCTGGCTGTGAACATCAGTATTACCTGCATGGTATATACTTCCCGATCCTGACCGTACAGTGCACAGTTTGGCGCTAGTTCTACTGGTAGCTCCCCAGCTTTGAAGTCATTGATGTGACCATAGGCGGACGACGTTTGGGCAGAAGATAAAGCCTGTATATAAGGAGACGTCTCACCTTGGAGGACTCTTTGTGGGGTTCACTGTAGAGGCTGCGTATCCTCCGGCGCTCGGTCAGTTTGTTGTCGGCGGCTGATGGTTGGTTGCATTCGCCCTTGAACGTGGCCTTGTAGCTGGTTTCATGCACCACTTTCTCCTCCGGGGGTCGATACTGAGGCCTGGCCTTTATGGGTTTCACAGGCTTCACATCAGTCCAAGCTCGGAACTCGTTCCTGGAAGCAGAGGACAAAACCGCCATTAATATTCATCCTTGTCGGCCACAGGGACATCAGGGGGATTACGGGAAACAATGGGCCTCATTTATCGAAAATGACTAAAAGAAAAGCGGTCTTTGTTGCCCACAGCAACCAATCACAGAGCAGATTTAATTTCTGCAACTGCTCTGAAACTGAGCTGTGATTGGTTCCAAAGGGCAACAAAGAGCGTTCTTCCTTCAGAGTTTTATAAGTCTGCGCCAAAATATAAGCTCCGCCCATTTATATAGGTCACGCCTCCAACCTACAGCATTTCAATCACAAATAGTGCACATGACCCTTTAAGTACAGACTCCTCAGATAAAGAGAAACTCCAGACTAGACCCCCTAGATAAACAGAAATCCCAAACCAGACCCCCTAAACTGGAACAGGGCCCAGAGCAGAATGGAGGGAAACTAGCTCAGAGGATCTGGTTTTGGGTCTGCATTTGTTTAGGGGATCTAGCCTGGGGTCTGTATTAGTTAGGGGGTCTGCTCTGGGTGCTATGTACATTCTTATTCTAAAACACCCCGCCCCCAGAAGAAGTTGTCGTGTTGCTGCAGACCCCGTCCTGCGGCTCCATCTCAGGCAGATCTGTAAACGATGAGAGTTGTGGTGATTAGATGGATGGTCTTATTACTGGAGTCCCTAGAAGTGGTCCCCCCCCCCCCCCCCCCTGGCCTATAAGAGGCTCTCGGAGGCCCCTTGTGTGTAGTGACCTCTTCTTCCGCTGGTGTAGAGCTTGTTGGCCACTAGATGCCTCTATGACGCAGAGAAGAGATTTCACCCCGTTACCAGAGGGGGGCGTATTATTGGGGTGTGAGGAGCTGGATGGTCGTATCCATGAATTGTGCCCCACTGGCCGTTTTGTCCAGACTGTTAGGAGGTGTTGGGACCAGTGGATGGGGGCACACAAGGTGACCGGGCTCAGGGCGCCCTCTACAGACCACCAGTAGAGAGGAGCGTCTGACCAGACTGTTAGGGGGTGTTGGGACCAGTGGATGGGGGCACACAAGGTGACCGGGCTCAGGACGCCCCCTACAGACCACCAGTAGAGAGGAGAGTCTGACCAGACTGTTGGGAGTGCTGGGACCAGTGGATGGGGCACACAAGGCAACTGGGCTCAGGACGACTCCGACAGACCACCAGTAGAGAGGAGCATCTGACCAGACTGTTAGGAGGTGTTGGGACCAGTGGATGGGGGCACACAAGGTGACTGGGCTCAGGACGCCCCCTACAGACCACCAGTAGAGAGGAGCATCTGACCAGACTGTTAGGAGGTGTTGGGACCAGTGGATGGGGGCACACAAGGTGACTGGGCTCAGGACGCCCCCTACAGACCACCAGTAGAGAGGAGCGTCTGACCAGACTGTAAGGGGGTGTTGGGACCAGTGGATGGGGGCACACAAGGCAACTGGGCTCAGGACGACTCCGACAGACCACCAGTAGAGAGGAGCATCTGACCAGACTGTTAGGAGGTGTTGGGACCAGTGGATGGGGGCACACAAGGTGACTGGGCTCAGGACGCCCCCTACAGACCACCAGTAGACAGAAGCATCTGACCAGACTGTTAGGGGGTGTTGGGAGCGGTGGTTGTGTGAGGGCACTTACAATGAGTACATATATATACTCCTTCTAGGGGAGGGATGATAATGGACATATAACGTCTGTCAGGCTATATCCGCTCCTGGGAAAGCCCGGTGACAACCAGAAGATGCACTGATACAATCAGCTGGACTCATGAGTGGCAGATTGCGCAGACAATTATTGGGGGGGGGGGGGGGGGGGGTAACGTTGCATAACCGGGTGGAATTACTTTGCAAGAATCTGGCAAGGCTGAATGTCATGGAAGAACGGAAGTAAGGAGGGTTTTGTGTTTTAGTTAATAGAGGGACGTCCCCAGTCAGAACTCTCATTGCTTAGCCGGGGCAGAGAGTGCCAACAAAGCTGTCTGTCTGGCCGGATTTCTCACCACATCATGTATTACATAGATATCCATCGAGTTCCATATGTAATACTTAAAGAGTAAATGCACTTTTTTAATGTACAGACTTGGTGATTCTAAGGATTTGCAATAGGTTTTATCAGCTGATTCTGTACATTTTTCGTACAAAGCCCGTCTTTGGCCGCAAAGCTAAGACGGGGCTGAGAAAATGCATCTTCACCTCCCTACATAGCAGAAGGCGCTCCAGCTGTGCTTGCACTGTTCTCTTTAGTGCAGACGCAGTTGTTTCTATAGAACAGTTTAATCATAAATGTTTGTTTTAGATTTGATCACTTTTTAAACTCTACTTGATCCCCCAGTGTTACTCCCATCAAATATCGGCAGCTCAGTCCCCGGCGCTGTGTAAGGAGAAGCTGTTCTGTGCTGCAGACGGCTTCTCCTCTTCACAACACCCAGCCCTGCCGAATCCTGCCAGGATTTCAGTGCATTGGTTATATGTCACAGTGAGCCCCTGACAGTGCATTGGGTACTGCAGGGAGCGGGCACTGTGAGGAGGAGAAACCACCTGCAACACAGATCAGCTTCTCCTTCATAGTGTCTGGGGCAGAGCTGCTGAGACAGTGCACAATTAATACTCTATTATATAGAAACAGCTGTGCATGCACTAAAGAGAACAGTGCAGGCACAGCTTCTCACATCCCAATAATGCGCCCCCCTCTGGTAACGGGGTGACATCTCTTCTCTGCGTCTTAGAAGCGTCTAGTGGTCAACAAGCTCTACAAGCGGAAGAAGAGGTCACTGCACACAAGGAGCCTCCGAGAGCCTCTTATAGGCCAGGGGGAACCACTTTTAGGGCCTCCGGTGACAAGACCGTCCATATAACCACCACAACTCTCATCATTACAGATCTGTCTGAGATGGAACGGCAGGACGAGTCTTACAGGAAAACAACAACTTCTTCTGGGGGCAGGTTGTTTTTACAAAGTGCGCATTTACAGGGGGTTTCCTTTAGGATCTTTTTTAACCCGTTTCCACATTGCACCCCTTGTTTGCCGTCTACATTTAGTAAAGGCCTATGAATGCCTGTTTAATATGAAGCCTTTGTGGGAACACGCATCCAGCCCATCGTGACTTCACTAGAATGGAGACTTATGTTCTCACAGAGAAGAAGCCTTGGGATTAATAATTTACACAGTGCTAATCTTGACATTAATCCATCCTTACGATTAGCGCCGTGGGCCAGCTTTCAGCAGATTACACGCAGTTCCATGAATAATTCCACACTTCTGTTCCCGGATTTATGATAATCACAGGAGATCCCCCCATTATGCTTCACTTTCCTCATTGTTAGTAGTCTTTAAGGAACTCTCAACCATTTAACCCCGTATGGTTTTTAGTTCAATCTTCTGCACTTCAGAGTTTCATTTTCCTGATACAATTCAGAGATGTAAGAGATACATAATAACATTCCATCTGCCTGCAGCCACCACTAGGGGGAGCTCAGGAGCTTGCTCCAGTTAATGAATGTGGCTTTAACTACGCAGGGAAATGATCAATTTCTACCAGTTTTGTGGCGTTAAAAAGCGGCAAATAGTGGCGTATGACATTTTTGCACAAAACCTGGTGACTTTTCGTCTAACTCTTCTCTCTCCACTTTTGAAAAGCTGTGAACAAAGTAGACCGGCGTGGAACTTCTGCAGCCCCTCAGATATTGGTGTGCCAGAAACTGGTGCAAGACATTGGCAACTCTATGTCTGCTGGTAGTAGGTATAGAATTCAATATCTGGTGCAAGGATGACCAGAGGTGCGCCAAAGTTATTAAACGGGTTCTCTAACAATTGCAAACAAAATGCACAAAAATGTTTTTTTCATGTTTTTTTTCAATTATTATTTTTTATGTCCCTGTGATTCTACAATCGCTCTGTGCTGCAATGCATTATCACTAATCATAGTGATCATAGGCCATGGCAGACCCAGATGCCTTTGGCGACTACATGGCAGAGAGTTCACAGAATGAGTGCTCTTCCTCTATGACCCTCTTACATGCAGCGACCAAAGTGCCAATTACCCCAATATTGGAAATGTTCTGAGTTTTCCCATGGTTTGTCCATAAAAGCCACCCTGTATAGCCATTTCAGCTGCACAGTGGCCCAGTCTGGCCCTGGAGGCTATGCTCTCCGCCCCCTCCCCCCCTCTTCACAGCTTCTCATAGATTAGAGACATTACGTCACCCCTGAGAAGCAAGGACTGTGCCAGCCGCTCTGTGATTGGCTGATGATGGGTATGTGTGTCTGAGCAGTCTACAGCCGTAGATGAGTAAGAAGAGTAACCATCAGTAGAGGTAGCTAACCCCTTCACTGCCTTACAGCGCCGGGAATGTTACCATTAACCCCTTCACTGCCTTACACCACCAAGGATGCTTATCATTAACTCTTTAATACTCTAGGCCATCAGGAATGTTACTATTAACCTTTTTGCAGCTCTAAGCCATCAGAGATGTTATCATGACCCCTTCTCTACTCTAGGCCAACATAGATTTTACTATTGACCCTTTACTGCTCTAGACCACTAGAAATGTTACCATTAACCCCCTCACTGCTCTAGGCCACCAGGGATGTTATCATAAACCACTTCACTGCTCTACACCATCAAGAATGTTATTGCTAACCTTTCACTGTTTGAGACCACCAGAGATACAGTATTGCGATTAACCCATTCACTGCTCTAGAATGATGTTGTCATTATCTCCTTCATTATTCAAGGCCCCAAGGAATGTTATTAACCCCTTCACTGCTCTAGACCCCAAGGATATTATCATGCAACCTATTCACTGCTCTAGACCACCAGGAATGTTTCCATTAACCCCTTTACTGCTTTAGACCATAAGGGTGTTTTCATTAACTCTTCACTTATCTAAGCCACCAGGAATGTTACTATTAACCTTTCTCTGCTCTAAAACAACAGGTATGTTACCATGAATGCACGCACTGCCCTAGACTATCAGGGATGCTACCCGTCACTATAGAAGAAATTAAAAGATCTGAAAAACATTTTTCATTGTTTGTATCAGCCCCCGTAGAAAACAGCCTAAAAGGTAAGGCAGCCAATCCTATTTCTGGGTACCAGAACGGCATTGAGCTCATCTAAATTGCATTGAACGGGTAATATTTTTGCAACTCGATAGAGCATCAGTATATCTTACTACAAAATCATGATAAGCGCATCAAGGTGCAGAATTTGACAATTTACCAAAGTGACAGAATACAACGGGTGACTCCATTCACAAAGGTTTCCCCTAGTCTAATGTAACTAAATCACAAACTCAGCAAATTTTCCAGGTACAAATAGCGCGGAAATTGATCTGCTTTTTCGCAATTTCTTGTGGAAATTGTAGAACCGGAAAATAGAACCACCAGCCAGGCTGGTTGTCCCATATCCTACAAGAAGGTGTCACTCCGATCTGGACTTAGGAATAGCACTTGGAAAGACACCAACCACCTCGACCTGTTAGATCCTCCAGATTTCAAGGAGGATCCTCCGATGAATGAGTTAAGTGACTTAATGCCCAAAGAAATAGAACCTAATGAAATCTTAATAACTAGTCGAGAGATCTGAAGCAGTAGAGCCCTGCAACGGGTCCAGCTTTTAGCAAAGCTCTACCTGAAACGGGGTTCTACCGGGTCGGTTCGCTTAGAGTCGTAAAAACTGTATATAACACCCTCAGAGTGTCGTACGGGGCTCTTATGGCTCTCAGTGTTTTACACCAGTGTTAGGAGTTTTGCTGAACTTCTAGTTCATTCAAACTAATTTGGACCGTACCAAACGTTTTGCAAAAGGTCAGTGAAAGTTAACTTATCAGTATGCATCCCTTCCAGCTCCAGGACATACAATTATGTCCTGGAGCGCCGGGCTATGTATGCAGAGAGGTCGCGGGCAATAGCTGCAATCGTCCGTGCGGCCGATCATGGCTACTAACCCTTTAAATGCCCCTAACAATGTTTGGGGGTCCCGTACGGCCCCCTTCCCGTGCATATTATCAATTTCTGCAACAGCTTTGCCCTATTCTGGGGGAGCCGTGCAGGTGTCATGGTAGCCGGGGGCCTTCTGAAAGGCCCCAGGGCTGCCTTGGGAGACTGCCTATCAAACCATCCCCGTGGGGTGGCTTGATAGGCTGCCTGTCAAAAAGCAGTATGACATAATGTTATAGCAATACATCATACTGCAGGAGCGATCAAAGCATCGCTAGTTGTGGTCCCCCAGGGGGACTTAAAAGAAAAGTGAAAATAAGATCAATAAAGTTTTATTAATTGTAAAAAAATAAAAAAGTAATAAAAGTTTAAATCACCCACTTTTGCCATATCTATAATAAAAAAATCTAAACCATAAAAGAAAAATCCATGTATGGTATCACCGCGTCCGTAAAAGTATGATCTATCAAAGTAGTGCATTATTTACCCCACATGGTGAATGACGTCCGGGGAAAAAAAAAAAGAAAGCCAGAAATGCACTTTTTCAGTCCGCCCGTCTCCCAGAAAAAACGCAATAAAAAGCGATCAAAAAGTTGTAGGTATTCCAACAATACACAAAGTAGCCTTATATGCGGACGATCTACTGTTCTTTCTGTCATCCTCTCGGGTCTCCCTTCCTGTCCTTCTGCACGAACTTCGTACCTACGCCATGTTCTCAAATTTTAAAATTAATTATCAAAAATCGGCGGCTCTAAATATTTCCCTCCCCTTCTCCCTGATGGCCGAGATAAAAGACTCCTTCGCTTTTAAGTGAGCCAGAGACAGCATCAAATACCTAGGGGTATATCTCACGGCAGACAACTCCCGCCTTTACGCAGCCAATTTCCCAAATCTCTTAAATAACATCAAAAGAGACCTTACCTCATGGACAAAGGGCTTTTTCTCCTGGTTTGGCAGGTGTTCAATATTTAAGATGAACATCCTACCCAAGGTACTATACACTCTCCAAGCTTTACCCATTGACATCTCTAGACTTTTTTTCCGACACCTGTCTTCCCTGCTCACGAAGTTTGTCTGGGCAGATAAGCCTACCCGTATAGCCCGGAGTCATCTGTCCAGGCCTAAGGAGATGGGGGGCCTTGGCCTTCCAGATCTAGTGGCTTACCACCAGGCATTCAGAAAATAAGCAGTGGATCTCAATGGAACAGACATTTTCCTCAATACCCTTGTCGGCTCTCCCTTGGGTTCAAGGAGACATCCCAGCGGAGATTAGGTCGCTTCCTACAATAGGACCCACTCTTAGAGTGCTATCTCGGGTACTCCACAGACCTAGGGTGTCACCGAGTCCCTCACCACTGTTTCCTATCCTAGGTAACCCAGCCTTCCCTCCTAGTCTAGAGGTTGGTGGGTTTCAATTCTGGCTTCGTAACAGCAGGTTTAGAGCGTTCCATTTTATCTCAGAGGGACATTGGTTGTCAGTAGATAAGTTGACCAACATCACAGACCCAGTGCCGCTCAACGTCTGGCAAATTCATCAAATTAGGCATTTTCTCCTTTCTCTACCCTCAACCACGGGATTTTCACGAGCAAAGACCCTATTTGAGCAACTTTGTAGTGGGGCGGGTCCCTCACGCCATACCCTCTCACGCATGTATAATATTCTATCATTGGATGCGGAGAACTCCACACCTCCATATGTCTTCGCCTGGGAGAGGGAGTTGGGGATGTCATTTACACCTGAACAGTTAACAAAAATCTACACTTACACGCATAAGTCCTCCATTTCAAGCAAGATTCAGGAAACAGGATTCAAAATTCTCTCTCCTGGTACGGGGTGCCCTCCCGGTTACATAAAATGTTCCCTGCAGTATCCCTACTTTGTTGGAGGTGCGGTGCTGGCCAGGGGACTTTACTACACATTTTCTGGGGCTGCCCGGTGCTGACGGGTTTTTGGTCCGAGGTGTGGCGTATTGCCTCCAAATTCGCGGACTTGGCTCTGCCAAAATTGCCTGCATTCTTCCTCCTGCATCTCAGTGACATCCCGGAGTATACCTACAGGCACTCAGTGGTGAGACACCTGGTAAACGCAGCAAGGGCTTGTGTCCCCAAACTTTGGAGACAAACACTACCGCCCTCTATTCCATTGTGGTTTCATCTTATATGTGAGATCAGAGAGATGGAAGAGCTCACAGCATCACTCAAAGACGCTCATGAAAAATTTGCCAAAACGTGGCATCGTTGGCTGGAGTTCCAAAACTCTGATGAATATAAGAATCTTTCAGGACAGAACGTTGGGTAGCTTTTCCAACAGGGGTTTTCAGCCAGTTATTAAATCCCCCACTTCCACGCCTTATATGGCCTCCCTTACAGAACATAGGGACCTGTATTTGTCCCCCCCCCCCTTTTTTTTTGTCTTAGCCGTCTTTGTCTTCTTGCTTTTCCCTCCCCCTCAAACCTTCTATGTTCCCTTTCCTTACCCTTGCTGCAAGTTAAGGTACATATGGTGAGGACCTACCTGGTCCCATATTGTGACTGATATTTTGGAAGGTTAAAGATGTATGTACACATATATTTTGTTTTTGTATTTGGTAAATGTTGAATTGCAGTTTTATATGGAAAACTTATAAATAAAGAATTTAAAAAAAAAAAAAAAAAGTCGTATGTATTCCAAATTGGTACGGAACGGAAACTACAGGATGTACCGCAAAAAATGAGCCTGTGCTCAACTATGTCGATGGAAAAGTAAAAACGTTATTGTGCGCAGAAAATGGCGGCAGAAAATAATTGAAAAAAATGTCTTTGAAAAAAGAAAAAAGCAGCACAGTAAAAAAAAAACTCTACAAGTTTGGTATCCTATTAATCGTACCGACCCATAGAATAAAGTTATCAGGTCATTTCTGTTGCCGTAGAAACAAGACGCACCGAAAGATGGTGGAATATTGTTTTTTTTCTTCATTTTACTCCACTTGGAATTTTTTAAAAAGTTTTTCAGTACATTATAGGGTGCAGTAAATAGCACCATTGTAAACTACAACTCGTCCTGCAAAAAATAACAAGCCCTCATACAGCGACGGCGATGGATAAATAAAGGAGATTTGACTTTTGTAAAGGGGGGAGGAAAAAATGAAAATGGGGAAAAAAAGGGGGCAGCGCCATGAAGGGGTTAATAACCTCGAATGAGTATCATAGACATTTAAAGTAATGGTTGTTCAGGGCCAACAATGGCGTTTGTGGTTTGATGGCCAAGAAATTATTTTTTTGTCGCTTCTTGACCGTCACCATTAAAGGTTATCTAGGTCCTTCTAAGATGGTTCATTCATACTATGAGAGCCGTATCTCAGCCCTCGTGTGGCGCAGCGGTATGCAGTCCTAAGAGCTCGCTCATGAGCAGAAGGTTGGGTTCAATCCTCACTCGGTTCAGGTAGTCGGCTCAAGGTTGACACAGCCTTCTGTCTTTCCAAGGTCAGCAAAATGAGTACCCAGCTTGGTGGGGGGTAATAAGCAAAACTTACCTGAAGTGCCCTGGTGTGGCCTAATGTCTAAGTTCATTTTCACCGAGGACCACAGCTGCCTTATTGCCGCCTTTACATGCGATGTACCGGTGTTTCTATAAAAACCGCCTCCCATCACAACGTTTCGATCCTCCAGCGTGGCTTTCAGCTGCATCGGAGGATCGGCAAGTGTTTCCCATTGTCTTCAATGGGCAACCTTGCATCGCCCCCCCCCCCCCCCCCCCCGTGGACATCGCACGCGGTGGGACGTGTTTTCCTGTCCAATTGAAAGCAATGTGCGTCGTGTTCTTAAAGAACGCCCAAAGATGGGACCTGCTGCGATGCGATGTGGGAAACAAATCCCTCATGTATATGGTTTATAAGAATGGGGTTTATATTTGTGCGTCTCACGCGATTTTCTCAGATACGTGACCGCGGCCTGAAGGGGCTTTACTTTTCACTAATCAAATTGCAGCATTTTATAGAAACCTATTTAAACCATATTCATAATTCTGGTTGTTACTGGAAACAGTCAGCAAGCTTGTTCAACGTGACGGAATTTTCCTGCTTTCGAGTCCCGTCATTTTCTTTTATATCCCTGTTCTCCTTCTAATCGTATCAGTCTGCCCAATGCTGATGGTCTCCAGTAACATCTATAGGGTGAAGCGGTGGCTAGGAGGAGATATGGATGGACTGGGTCCCCTCCTCTGTGATGACTCCACGGCGCCTCCTGATGCTCCATTGTCTGCAGTGATGCATCCATCACACAGATCTCTCATCCCACAAATCTATATGGAAAGTAGACACTCTGCAGAACAGCGGGTGGGGAATGACTACAGCGATAATTCCCAGTTATCAGCCATACCTGTGTATCAGCACAATGCGGGGAGGAGACCCCGGGGCTCGGAGACATCGCTCAGCCGTCTGCCTACATTAGTAACACTAACGGAAAACTCCAAACACAACTGAAAAATCACCTCTCCGATAGTGCTTTGTCAGTCATACCGTGTGGTTTTAGAGCACTGTATGGTGGTATTATTAGGGCACAGTATGACAGTGGTAGTGCACTGTATGGTGGTATTATTAGGGCACAGTATGACAGTAGTAGTGTACTGTATGGTGGTATTATTAGGGCACAGTATGACAGTAGTAGTGTACTGTATGGTAGTATTATTAGGGCACAGTATGACAGCAGTAGTGCACTATATGGTGGTATTATTAGGGCACAGTATGACAGTAGTAGTGCACTGTATGGTAGTATTATTAGGGCACAGTGTGACAGCAGTAGTGCACTGTATGGTGGTATTATTAGGGCACAGTATGACAGTAGTAGTATACTGTATGGTAGTATTATTAGGGCACAGTATGACAGTAGTAGTGCACTGTATGGTGGTATTATTAGGGCACAGTATGACAGCAGTAGTGCACTGTATGGTAGTATTATTAGGGCACAGTATGACCGTAGTAGTGCACTGTATGGTGGTATTATTAGGGCACAGTATGACAGTAGTAGTGTACTGTATGGTAGTATTATTAGGGCACAGTATGACAGTAGTAGTGTACTGTATTGTGGTATTATTAGGGCACAATATGACAGTAGTAGTGTACTGTATGGTGGTATTATTAGGGCACAGTATGACAGTAGTAGTGCACTGTATGGTGGTATTATTAGGGCACAGTATGACAGCAGTAGTGTACTGTATGGTAGCATTATTAGGGCACAATATGACAGCAGTAGTGTACTGTATGGTGGTATTATTAGGGCACAGTATGACTGTAGTAGTGCTCTGTATGGTAGTATTATTAGGGCACAGTATGACAGTAGTAGTGTACTGTATGGTGGTATTATTAGGGCACAGTATGACAGCAGTAGTGCACTGTATGGTGGTATTATTAGGGCACAATATGACAGTAGTAGTGTACTGTATGGTGGTATTATTAGGGCACAGTATGACTGTAGTGCACTGTATGGTAGCATTATTAGGGCACAGTATGACAGCAGTAGTGTACTGTATGGTGGTATTATTAGGGCACAGAATGACAGCAGTAGTGCACTGTATGGTGGTTTTATTAGGGCACAGTATGACAGCAGTAGTGTACTGTATGGTGGTATTATTAGGGCACAGTATGACTGTAGTAGTGTACTGTATGGTGGTATTATAAGGGCACAGTATGACTGTGGTAGTGTACTGTATGGTGGTATTATTAGGGCACAGTATGACTGTAGTCGTGCTCTGTATAGTAGTATTATTAGGGCACAGTATGACAGTAGTAGTGTACTGTATGGTGGTATTATTAGGGCACAGTATGGCAGTAGTCGTGCTCTGTATGGTAGTATTATTAGGGCACAGTATGGCAGTAGTAGTGTACTGTATGGTAGCATTATTAGGGCACAGTATGACAGTAGTACTGTACTGTATGGTGGTATTATTAGGGCACAGTATGACAGCAGTAGTGCACTGTATGGTAGTATTATTAGGGCACAGTATGACAGTAGTAGTGTACTGTATGGTAGTATTATTAGGGCACAGTATGACAGCAGTAGTGCACTGTATGGTAGTATTATTAGGGCACAGTATGACAGTAGTAGTGTACTGTATGGTGGTATTATTAGGGCACAGTATGACAGTAGTAGTGTACTGTATGGTAGTATTATTAGGGCACAGTATGACAGTAGTAGTGCACTGTATGGTGGTATTATTAGGGCACAGTATGACAGCAGTAGTGCACTGTATGGTAGTATTATTAGGGCACAGTATGACAGTAGTAGTGTACTGTATTGTGGTATTATATTAGGGCACAGTATGGCAGTAGTAGTGTACTGTATGGTGGTATTATTAGGGCACAGTATGACTCTAGTAGTGCACTGCATGGTGGTATTATTAGGGCACAATATGACAGTAGTAGTGTACTGTATGGTAGCATTATTAAGGCACAGTATGACAGTGGTAGTGCACTGTATGGTGGTTATATTAGGGCACAGTATGACTGTAGTAGTGTACTGTATGGTAGTATTATTAGGGCACAGTATGACAGTAGTAGTGCACTGTATGGTGGTATTATTAGGGCACAGTATGACAGCAGTAGTGTACTGTATGGTGGTATTATTAGGGCACAGTATGACTGTAGTCGTGCTCTGTATGGTAGTATTATTAGGGCACAGTATGACAGTAGTACTGAACTGTATGGTGGTATTATCAGGGCACAGTATGACAGCAGTAGTGCACTGTATGGTAGTATTATTAGGGCACAGTATGACAGTAGTAGTGCACTGTATGGTGGTATTATTAGGGCAGAGTATGACAGCAGTAGTGCACTGTATGGTAGTATTATTAGGGCACAGTATGACAGTAGTAGTGTACTGTATGGTGGTATTATTAGGGCACAGTATGACAGCAGTAGTGTACTGTATGGTAGTATTATTAGGGCACAGTATGACCGTAGTAGTGCACTGTATGGTGGTATTATTAGGGCACAGTATGACAGCAGTAGTGCACTGTATGGTAGTATTATTAGGGCACAGTATGACAGTAGTAGTGTACTGTATTGTGGTATTATATTAGGGCACAGTATGGCAGTAGTAGTGTACTGTATGGTGGTATTATTAAGGCACAGTATGACTGTAGTAGTGCACTGCATGGTGGTATTATTAGGGCACAATATGACAGTAGTAGTGTACTGTATGGTAGCATTATTAGGGCACAGTATGACAGTGGTAGTGTACTGTATGGTGGTATTATTAGGGCACAGTATGACAGTAGTAGTGCACTGTATGGTGGTATTATTAGGGCACAGTATGACTGTAGTAGTGCTCTGTATGGTAGTATTATTAGGGCACAGTATGACAGTACTACTGTACTGTATGGTGGTATTATTAGGGCACATTATGACAGCAGTAGTGCACTGTATGGTAGTATTATTAGGGCACAGTATGACAGTAGTAGTGTACTGTATGGTGGTATTATTAGGGCAGAGTATGACAGCAGTAGTGCACTGTATGGTAGTATTATTAGGGCACAGTATGACAGTAGTAGTGTACTGTATGGTGGTATTATTAGGGCACAGTATGACAGTAGTAGTGTACTGTATGGTAGTAGTATTAGGGCACAGTATGACAGTAATAGTGTACTGTATGGTAGTATTATTAGGGCACAGTATGACAGTAGTAGTGTACTGTATGGTAGTATTATTAGGGCACAGTATGACAGTAGTAGTGCACTGTATGGTGGTATTATTAGGGCACAGTATGACAGCAGTAGTGCACTGTATGGTAGTATTATTAGGGCACAGTATGACAGTAGTAGTGTACTGTATGGTATTATTAGGGCACAGTATGACAGTAGTAGTGTACTGTATGGTGGTATTAGGGCACAGTATGACAGTAGTAGTGTACTGTATGGTAGTATTATTAGGGCACAGTATGACAGTAGTAGTGTACTGTATGGTAGTATTATTAGGGCACAGTATGACAGTAGTAGTGCAGTGTATGGTGGTATTATTAGGGCACAGTATGACAGCAGTAGTGCACTGTATGGTAGTATTATTAGGGCACAGTATTACAGTAGTAGTGCACTGTATGGTGGTATTATTAGGGCACAGTATGACAGCAGTAGTGTACTGTATGGTAGTATTATTAGGGCACAGTATGACAGTAGTAGTGCACTGTATGGTGGTATTATTAGGGCACAGTATGACAGCAGTAGTGCACTGTATGGTAGTATTATTAGGGCACAGTATGACTGTAGTAGTGTACTGTATGGTGGTATTATTAGGGCAGAGTATGACAGCAGTAGTGTACTGTATGGTGGTATTAGGGCACAGTATGACAGCAGTAGTGTACTGTATGGTGGTATTAGGGCACAGTATGACAGTAGTAGTGTACTGTATGGTAGTATTAGGGCACAGTATGACAGTAGTAGTGTACTGTATGGTGGTATTATTAGGGCACAGTATGACAGCAGTAGTGCACTGTATGGTAGTATTATTAGGGCACAGTATGACAGTAGTAGTGTACTGTATTGTGGTATTATATTAGGGCACAGTATGGCAGTAGTAGTGTACTGTATTGTGGTATTATATTAGGGCACAGTATGGCAGTAGTAGTGTACTGTATGGTGGTATTATTAGGGCACAGTATGACTGTAGTAGTGCACTGCATGGTGGTATTATTTGGGCACTATGCACTTGTGACAGTGAAGTAGCAAGAGTGGCCTGTAGGGGGCCTCTGAGCACAGTCATTGTGTTTGATTTAGCTAACCTGCAAGGGTACGGCTACACAGTTTAAATTTTTCCTCCCTCACAAACTCAGTGTCCTTGAAGCTGTGGAGCTTAGGTCCATGGAGGCCTGTGGGGCCTGAGGTCTATGTAGACCTGGTGCTGGTCTGTGAGGGACCTGGAAGCACAGAGCGGACATGGGGTAGTCGGCCCCTCGCTTATCGCCTGTCGGGGCGAAGTCACCTTCCTGGAAGGTCCCCTGGAAGAAGCGGTGTGCGTTGCTGTGAGCACTGTGGTGGACAACAGTTGCATATGATATGCTGGACTGTATGTAGACTGAACACCTATGCTGAAATAAAGGCTGGAGGAACCAGCATTGGGACTTTACCCTGTTTCTGGACATCATTGCGGTGCTGCCACCCCTGGGCAGGGGAAAGTAAGCAGGAGATCCCGGGCAAGTAACCCCAACTTGCCACACACTGTAACACTGATACATAGACATTGTGGCGGTATACTTGTATGGATTATATGGTGGTAGCATTAGGGGAGATTTACAAGGAGCTGAATTGCCGTGGAATTTCTGAGGGGACCCACTGCCTTTCCACAAGTTGTGGAGATAACTCGCACAAAACCAGTGCGAAAACTGACTTGCGGTGCGGAATTCAAAGCCGCAACATGTCAATTTTATAGCAGTCTCCACTGCGCCATTCACCCCCTCCCAATGAGGGGGTGAATTCCGCAGAGGAATTCCAGATGGTGCGGACATTCCGTGTGTGCCCAGCCTAAGTGCACGGTATGGTGGTAGTATTTAGGCATTATAATGGCAGAACTGTATGCGTTGTGTGGTGGTATTATTGGGCACTGTATGGCAGTGCTACAGTGTGGTTTCAACATTGTAACAAATAGTATTAGTGCACTATAAGGCTTTGCTCACATGCCGCGTATGGCAGCAGAATTGTATTGTGCGTGACAGCATATCTCTCGCACGCTGCCATGCGCAGTCACATTTCCCGCGCTTTGCAACGACCCATATTTTCGCTGCCCATACGCAATAGGAACAATGGTCAGTCTCGCATGTAATACGCCACAAACTAGAATGTGCTGCGCTCTTTTTGACGCTCGCATATTACACAATTCCTACACAGATATGTGAGCAAAACTGCATAATGTATTTGATTGCTTGTGAATTACCGCATATCGCACGCATGTACAATGCACAGTTGTGTGAGCCCGGTCTATGGCAGTCTTATTTAGGCACAATGTACTATAGAGCTGATATAACTGTATGCATTGTATGGTGGTATTGGAGCACTGTAGGGTGGTAGAATTAGTGCACGGTATAGCGGTAACATTTAGGCACCATGTACTGTACTGCTGATATTTAGACATTGTAGTGATATAATTGTATACATTGTATGGTGATATTACTGGGGCACTGTATGGCCATATTATGTACTATAGCGCTGATATTTGAACATTGTAGTGGCAGTACTAGATGCATCTTGTGGGAGTATTATTAGGGCACAGTATGACAGTAGTATTAGTGCCGTGTATGGCGGTATTTGTAGTTACTATGTACTGTAGCACATTGTTGTGGCATTATTAGGGCACTGCATGGTGGTAGCATTACTGCACTATATGACGGTAGTATTTAGGCACTATGTACTGTAGCACTCATGTTTGGACATTGCAGTGGTATAACTGTATGAACTGCTTGTTGGTATTATTAGTGCACTGTATGTCAGTATACAGTATGGTTTCAACATAGTAACAACTAGAGATGTGATCCCCCCCCAACACCATCTTCTTGATGCTAGCAAATGCCTGTCAAACTCCTCGCCACGTGCCCCGTCCCGGCTGTTTGTGGCGTCTTTCCTGGTCTCAATAGGAAAAAAAGGACGTAACAAAACTTTATAGAAAATGGACAAATATTTTTTCTAAAGAGGTTCTGCAGCGCCCGTATTACTATAGGGCTATTCCAGGGTTCTATAAGCATTGCTCACTTTGATAATTGTAGGTTTGTTGATTTTTATCCACTATCTAGGCAGGACCGACTGTACAGCTTTGTTCATCCTAAACGGCCTTGTCTAGGAATAGAATCCTAGAACTACAGTGAAGACTGACACAGACACAGGGAGAAAGAGCAAGATCATGATGTAACTCTCTGGGCAACAACCTGAAGCAAAATAATGGCTGCCATTAGTGTTTATCGCCCAGCTAGGATAGAATATGCAGTGAATATTTACAGATCATTTAAGGAAGAAATGCTCCAAATATTATCTGTATCCATCACTACAGGCAGAGCTGGTAACTCTATTCATTCTGAGCCCCCTGCATCAGGAATAGAATGCCAGAGCTGCAGTGGAGACTGACACATACACGAGCATAAAGGTATTGAGAGGTGAGAGATGTAACCTTGCTGATTTATTGGTTGCCGTCATGTGGAATATTATGTGACACCCCCATGAATCCTACACATCCCCTGTAATAGGCTATCATGTCTGCACACGCTGCACCTGACATCTCCAATGTGAGGCAGTGACAGCCTGCAGCGCCGCTCTGAACATTCTGCAGCAGCTGCAGAAATCTCTGCTTTTTCCTCCATGCACCTTACCCCCCCCCTACCCTCTTCCTCTGGCTCCTTTGTTCTTAAGACTCCACCTCCCTGTACAGAGACGGCGTCTGCAGCACCGCCAGCCTGCGCCGCCATCACGGACAAGCAGAAGAGATGATACAAAACAGTTTTCAAAAATTTACATCCAAAAATTGCAAAAATAAAGGATTACAGAGTGAATCATTCTAGGATTGTTGTACTTCCTTCCCTGGACCCTCAGATTGCTTCCTGTGCCCGGTCCCCACTGTGGCCTGAGTACCGGCCTCATTTTAGGATGGAGTCACTAATATAATACACCCCTATGGTCAGAATCCACAGTCTATTGTGCATGATAAGGGGCGAATGCCCTCCGTCCTTGTCATTTTAGCTGACTACCAACTCCCTCCTTAGGATGGTTTACTGCAGTTCACTGTATTGGTGTTATTAGGTCACCGTATGGCGGTATTATTTTGGCACTATATGCCACATGTACAATGTATTTGTACATTTAGGATGGTTTACAGTGGTTTCTATCTAAAACTTACTAGAACTCCAGGACCTATTATGTAGCACTGTAATTTGGGCAGTGTGTAGCGGTGTTATTAGTGCACTGTATGGCAGTATTATTTGGCGCTATGGTCCACATTTATCATTGTATTTACACCCTTAGAATGGTTTATAGTAGCTTGTATCTAAAACTTACTAGAAATCCAGGACCTATTATGTAGCACTGTAATTTGGGCAGTGTGTAGCGGTGTTATTAGAGCACAGTATGGTGATATTATTTTGGTACCGTATTATGTGAAACATTTATCAATGTATTTGTGCATTTAGGATGGTTTACAGTGAAATCTAACTAAAACTTTCCGGCAATCCAGAGAACTAATGTGTAGCACTGTAATTTAGGCAGTGTTTAGCAGTGTTATTAGTGCACTGTATGGCATTACTTGGCACTATGGCCCACACTTCTCATTGTATTTGCGCCTGAGAGATTCTATACAGTAGCTTCTAGCTATAACTTCCTGTAAAGCCAAGACCTATTTTGTAGCACCGTAACTTAGGCAATGTGTGATGGCGTTATTAGTGCACTCTATGATGGTAAGATTTTGGCACTATAGACCATATTTATCAAAGTATTTGTCCCCTTAGCATGGTTTGCATTAGTTTCTAGCTACAACTTCTTGAAAATGCAGGATCTTTTTAGTAGCCTTGTAATTTAAGCAGTGTGTGGCAGTTTTATCAGTGCACCGTATGGCGGTATTATTTTTGCATTATGGCCCACATTTATCAATGTGTTTGTGCTTTCAGGATGGTTTACAGTGGTTTTTATCTACAGCTTCTTGGAAATCCTAGACCCGAGCTCTAGTATCTAGATACTGTGTAGCACTGTAATTTAGGGAGTCTATGACGGTGTTATTAGTGCACTCTATGGCATTATTATTTTAGCACTATATGCCAAATTTTCAATGTAATTTGCGCCTTTAGGATGGTTTACAGTAGTTTTTAACTATGGTACAGCTTCCTAGAAATACAGGACATATTGTGTACCACTGTAATTTATGCAGTGTGTGGCGGTGCAATTGCACAGTATGGCAGTATTATTTTGGCACTATGGCCCACATTTATCAATGTATTTGCACCCTTAGGATGACTTACAGTAGTTTCTAGCTACAGCTTCTTGGAAATCCAGGATCTGAGTACTGGCATCTATATAATGTTTAGCACTGTAATTTAGGCAGTGTGTGGCGCTGTTATTACTGCATTATATGGCAGTATTATTTTGGCACTATGGTCACATTTCTCAATGTATTTGCACCTTTAGAATGTTTTACAGTAGTTTTTAGCTGTAACATATTGCTCTTATGTAGCACAGTAATGTAGGCATTGTGTGATGGTATTATTAGTGCACAGCATAGCGGTATTATTTTAGCACTATCTTCCATATTTATCAATGTATTTGCATCTTTCGGATTATTTACAGTAGTTTCTAGTGACACCTTCTTGGAAATCCATGACCTGAGCGCTGGTATCTAGATATTGTGTAGCACTTTTTACTTCTGCAGTATATGGCGGTGCTATTGATGCACTGTATGGCGGTATTATTTAGGTACTGTGGTCCACATTTAGCAATGTATTTGTACCTTTTTGCTGTTCTATTTTACTCCAAAACGATGTCTAAACCGGAGTGGAACGCATTCATATGGTTCTGTTCATACGGCAGATTTTACGGCAGACTGGACATGGAATTTGTGCATCAAATCCGCAGCAAAATTTGCATCCAAAAGCCTCCCATTGGTTCTGTGCGCAGCGGTCTACCTGGCCGGGATGTTTCTGTCCATGGATTTCAAATCCTTGTGTGCGAAAAACAAAGAAGTGACATATTAATTCTTGGCGCAAAAAACGCTTAATCTTTTCTGCATGCGGATTAGCCCCAATGAGTGAGGTCAATCCGTTTTGCGGATGCGCACCCGCTAAAAATGCAAATCTATGGCAGAAAGCCACGGTGAAAACACGGGCCTTAAACATTTGCGCCAGAAATAAGAGCCATTAGCAATATGCAATTTATAAATGTAGAGTGAAAAGTGGGTGTGGCTTACCGCACGGACGGTATATAGAGACATGAAATGCCACCTATTAAAAAGTTGCTACATTTTTGCACGTCACTTGGGTGGATTGGTGGCGTAAAATTATAGAAACCTCTCAGGTCGCATTTAAAAACGTGACAAATTTATCGCCATCATGCGAAACATTGGTAAATTTTTCACAAATAATGGCAACATTGCCTCCAAAAAACACTGGACCTGTTACATTTCCCGTGTACTGCAGCAGTGCCAACTAGACAGTATGGCGGTATTATTTAGACACTATGTACTGCAGCAGTGCCAACTAGACAGTATGGCGGTATTATTTAGACACTATGTACTGCAGCAGTGATATCTGAACACTATAGAGGCATAATTGTATGCATTGTTTGGTATTATTAGGGCACTGTATGGGAGTACTATTAGCGCAATGCATGCTGGTAGTATTTAGGCACTATGTTTTGTAGTACTGATGTTTAGAAATTGTAGTGGCAGAATTGTACGTACTTCATGGTGGCATTATTAGGGCACAGTATGGCAGTAGTATTAGCGCTCTGAAAGGCCATAATATTAGGCACTATGCACTGCAGCACTCCAACATTGGGGTGGCATAGTTTTATACAGTATACATTATTATGGCACTATATGGTGGTAGTATTGGTGCACTGTTTGGTGGTATTATTTAGGCACTGTGTCCTGCAGCAGTGATATTTGGGCATTATAGTGGCATAACTGTATGCACTATATGGTGGTACCCTGTTTCCCTGAAAATAAGACATACCCTGAAAATAAAACATAGCATGATTTTCCAGAATTTTTGAGGATGCAAAATGATTTTTCAGGCTTTTTGAGGATGCTTGAAATATAAGCCCTACTCCAAAATTAAGCCCTGCTAACAGTTAATTTAAAAAGTCAATTTAAATAGTGTCCAGGCAGCTATACATGTAAAAAAGTTAAACCTTTTTGAACAAAAATTAATATAAGACACTGTCTTATTTTCGGGGAAACACGGTATTTTTAGTGCACTGCATTTAGGTAGTATTACTGCAGTATATGGCGGTATAGTTAAGGTACTCTAGCACTCTTTCCTGTATAATTTTGAGAAGGATCTTGCTTGCATGCAGAATGAGGGCGATTGTTCGGTAGTTGGGGCAGTTCTGGGAGTCGCCTTTCTTTGGTAAAGGGATGAAGACAGATCTTTTCCTGTCCTGTGGCCATTGTGTGGATGCCCATACTGCCTGGCACAGCGCTGTGATGGTCTTCACTGGTACTGGCAGCACTAGCTCAGCTGGTATGTTATCTATGCCCGGTGCTTTATTTTTGGTTAGTTGTTTCATTGCCATAACCACTTTTGACTCCATAATGGAGGCTCCAGGTCCACCGGCTCCACCTAATGCAATGGCCCAGGTACATGGCTGCAGGCATATAGTTCCTCTATGTATTCCTTCCACCTATCCCTGATACTCTGTTGGTCATTCGGTTCATTCCCATTGTGCCGTTGCGAGCTGAGAAATGTTTTTGGGGCCTCTTGACCTGTGAGAATAGGCCTCGCTCATGGCCTTTCATGGCTTCTGCTTTGAGTTGTTTGCAACGTCTTATCTTTGGGCATGCTCTCACATTGCATATTGTTTTCAATGGGGTCGGCGACCACATCACACCACGCTCTAAGTGCACACGAGTGTGATGCCATGTCTTCAAATTAAATACAATGGGAGACACTCCGCCATCCTCCGCTGCGGCTGACAGTCGCATTGGACGATTGCTACTTCCCTGAAGTGATGCAAAGCCGTTTTGATATGAAGTCGCCACGAATCCGCCGGGAAATCGCATGTTGGCGAGCGCGATATCAGGTGAAGTTAGCCTTACGTGGATGACACAACTCTGCTTGCAGAAACAGAAGCAGGTCTGAAGCAGCTGATATGTAGGAGTAACTCTGAAAGTGGAAAAATGGGCCTCTACCTGAATGTAAAGAAGACTAAAATCATGACAACTGCAAAATATAGCCAAATTCAAATCAAAATGAAAATGAGGTCATAGATTACAATGAGGCTTCATCTTCCTGGGTGTGGAAATTGACCAGGATGGGGAATCTATGCCAGAGATAAAATGTAGGCTAGCATTGGGGCGAAGCGCGATACTGAACATGGACAAAATCTGGAAAAGTGGGGATATCGGTACAGCAACTAAACCAGGATAGTGCAAACCACCGTCTTCACCAGAGCCATGGATGGATGTGAAAGCTGGACTGCGAAAAAAGCTGATAGGAGGATTGATGCGTTTGAGCTGTGGTGTTGGCGAAAGCTGCTGCATATACCCTGGACGGCGAGAGTAACAAACAGAGAAGTCCTGGATCGTACAAAACCCGATATATCACTGGAGAGCCAGATGACCAAGCTCAGACTCACGGAGGACAAGATGGCCAGAGTGAGACTCACGGAAGGCAAGATGACTGGACTCAGACTCACGGAGGACAAGATGGCCGGAGTCAGACTCACGGAAGGCAAGATGACTGGACTCAGACTCATGGAGGACAAGATGACTGGGCTCAAGCTCACAGAGGCCAAGATGACCAGACTCAGGCTCATGGAGGACAAGGTGACTGGACTCAAGCTAACGGAGGACAAAATGACCAAGCTCAGGCTCACAGAGGAAAAGATGACCGGGCTCAGGCTCACAGAGGAAAAGATGACCAGGCTCAGGCTCACAGAGGACAAGATGACAGGGCTCGGGCTCACGGAGAACAAGATGACTGGGCTCGGGCTCACGGAGAACAAGATGACGGGGTTCGGGCTCACGGAGAACAAGATGACGGGGTTCGGGCTCACGGAGAACAAGATGACGGGGTTCGGGCTCACGGAGGCCAAGATGACGGGGTTCGGGCTCACGGAGGCCAAGATGACCCGAATCAGGCTCACGGAGGCCAAGATGACCCGGCTCAGGCTCGCGGAGGCCAAGATGACCCGGCTCAGGCTCGCGGAGGCCAAGGTGACCCGGCTCAGGCTCACGGAGGCTAAGGTGACCCAGCTCAGGCTCACGGAGGCCAAGGTGACCCGGCTCAGGCTCACGGAGGCCAAGATGACCCGGCTCAGGCTCACGGAGGCCAAGGTGACCCGGCTCAGGCTCACGGAGGCCAAGGTGACCCGGCTCAGGCTCACGGAGGCCAAGGTGACCCGGCTCAGGCTCACGGAGGCCAAGGTGACCCGGCTCAGGCTCACGGAGGCCAAGGTGACCCGGCTCAGGCTCACGGAGGCCAAGATGACCCGGCTCAGGCTCACGGAGGCGAAGGTGACCCGGCTCAGGCTCACGGAGGCCAAGGTGACCCGGCTCAGGCTCACGGAGGCCAAGGTGACCCGGCTCAGGCTCACGGAGGCCAAGGTGACCCGGCTCAGGCTCACGGAGGCCAAGGTGACCCGGCTCAGGCTCACGGAGGCCAAGGTGACCCGGCTCAGGCTCACGGAGGCCAAGGTGACCCGGCTCAGGCTCACGGAGGCCAAGGTGACCCGGCTCAGGCTCACGGAGGCCAAGGTGACCCGGCTCAGGCTCACGGAGGCCAAGATGACCCGGCTCAGGCTCACGGAGGCCAAGATGACCCGGCTCAGGCTCACGGAGGCCAAGATGACCCGGCTCAGGCTCACGGAGGCCAAGATGACCCGGCTCAGGCTCACGGAGGCCAAGATGACCCGGCTCAGGCTCACGGAGGCCAAGATGACCCGGCTCAGGCTCACGGATTGGGGCCCTGCATAGTGGTAGTATTAATGTACTGTACTGCAGTATTATTTAGGCAATATATTCTATAGTACTGATACCTGGACATTGTAGTGGTATATCTTTGTGATTGCATAGTAGTATTATATGGTGCTGTGATTTGTGCACTTTGTGCTAATTTTGCAATGTATTGTGATGGTTTTAGTATACTAATGGGATCAGCCTCATCTTTCCCATGTATTCTGATTTTTACAGATACACAGGCCATACACAATATTTCACCTGAAGCCCTTGGGAAACCAAGATGTGTGTGTGTGTGTGTGTGTATATACTGTTAATTACCTTTAATCTGGCATCCTATAATGTGGAGTTGCTACTAATTTGGAATGAGACTACCGGGTGATGAAGCTTTCTACAGCCGGCTCCAATTTTTCCTGCTGCCGACTTACTCTATCCCATTGCCATTACATTGTTGGCACTGCCATTGTAGACATTACCACCATGACGCTGGCGGAGATCATACTGGTGTAGCATCAGCAGTACCAAGGTGCCAGCACAACATTGGCAGCAGGAGGTAGGAGACGTGACCAGAAACCAAGATGTGCCGATAGTAAGTGTCCTCCACTCTTCTGGGAATTCTTCAAGTCTGGCACAAGCAGATTGTATTATTGGACAGACGCTGTTTGCTCTTATATAACACACTGTTGTCAATATCTCTGCTTCCTGTCAGTGAATGGAAGGGTTCACCATTTACACTCTAAAAATACATTCTTTGTAAAAAAAAACAAAAAAAAAAACTCCGCCCCCAGAAGAAGTTGTCGATTTGCTGCGAACCCCGTTCCATCTCAGGTAGATATGATGAGAGTTGTGGTGATTAGATGAATAGTCTTGTCACCGGAGGCCCTAAAACTGGTTCCCCCCTTGGCCTATTAGAGACTCTCTTGGAGGCTCCTTGTGTGCAGTGACCTCTTCTTCCACTTGTAGAACTTGTTGGCCACTAGACGCCTCTACGATGCAGAGAAGAGATTTCAGGTGACCGGGCTCAGGACGCCCCCTACAGACCACCAGTAGAGAGGAGCGTCTGATCATCTGACAAGCACCAGCAGCTCCAACTGTTTCGTTGTCCACCATCCAGAGACAGGGGGCGCCATCATTACACTCCTGTGTCTGTCGAACCATTTCCAGGCGCTTGGCTGAATGACATTTGGTCTTGCAGCACCAACTACGTGTACGGCCTCTGCCCCTCACCATCGCCCCCATTACATGTACGGCCTCTGCCCCTCACCGTCGCTCCCATTACATGTACAGCCTCTGCCCCTCACCGTCGCCCCCATTACATGTACGGCCTCTGACCCCCGCCATCGCCCCCATTACATGTACGGCCTCTGACCCCCGCCATCACCCCCATTACATGTACGGCCTCTGACCCCCGCCATCACCCCCATTACATGTACGGCCTCTGACCCCCGCTATCGCCCCCATTACATGTACGGCCTCTGACCCCCGCCATCGCCCCCATTACATGTATGGCCTCTGCCCCTCACCGTCGCCCCCATTACATGTACGGCCTCTGCCCCTCACCGTCGCCCCCATTACATGTACGGCCTCTGACCCCCGCCATCACCCCATTACATGTACGGCCTCCGGCCCCACAGTCGCCCCCATTACATGTACGGCCTCTGACCCCCGCCATCACCCCATTACATGTACGGCCTCCGACCCCCACCGTCACCCTCATTACATGTATCACATCTTGTATCCAAACTAGAGGCACTACAACAGGGTACTAGAGCCACTATGCCCAACTGTATCACATCTTGTATCCAAACTAGAGGCGATACAGCAGGGTACTAGAGCATCCATGGTCACCTGTATCACATCTTGTATCTAAGCTAGAGGCGATACAGTAGGGGACCAGAACCTCCATTCCATGCCCGTATCACATCTTGTATCCAAGCTAGATTCAGTACAACAGGGTACTAGAGCCTCCATGCCCGCCCGTATCACATCTTGTATCCAAGCTAGATTCAGTACAACAGGGTACTAGAGCCTCCATGCCCGCCGTATCACATCTTGTATCCAAGCTAGAGGTGCTACAACAGGGTACTAGAGCCTCCATGCCCAGTCATTATAAAATCTTGTATCCGAGCTAGAAGCTGTATAACGGGGTGCTAGAACCTCCATGCCCTTCTGTACCATATCTTGTATCCAAGCTAGAGGTGGTACAACAGGGTACTAGAGCCTCCATGCCCCCATATCACATCTTGTATCCAAGCTAGAGGCGGTACAACAGGGTACTAGAGCCTCCATTCCTGCCCGTATCACATCTTGTATCCAAGCTAGAGGCGGTACAACAGGGTACTAGAGCCTTCATGCCTGCCCGTATCACATCTTGTATCCAAGCTAGAGGTGGTACAACAGGGTACTAGAGCCTTCATGCCTGCCCGTATCACATCTTGTATCCAAGCTAGAGGTGGTACAACAGGGTACTAGAGCCTCCATGCCCCCATATCACATCTTGTATCCAAGCTAGAGGCGGTACAACAGGGTACTAGAGCCTCCATGCCCCCGTATCACATCTTGTATCCAAGCTGGAGGCGGTACAACAGGGTACTAGAGCCTCCATGCCCCCGTATCACATCTTGTATCCAAGCTAGAGGCGGTACAACAGGGTACTAGAGCCTCCATGCCCCCGTATCACATCTTGTATCCAAGCTAGAGGTGGTACAACAGGGTACTAGAGCCTCCATGCCTGCCAGTATCACATCTTGTATCCAAGCTAGAGGCGGTACAACAGGGTACTAGAGCCTCCATGCCCCCGTATCACATCTTGTATCCAAGCTAGAGGCGGTACAACAGGGTACTAGAGCCTCCATGCCCCCGTATCACATCTTGTATCCAAGCTAGAGGTGGTACAACAGGGTACTAGAGCCTCCATGCCCCCGTATCACATCTTGTATCCAAGCTAGAGGTGGTACAACAGGGTACTAGAGCCTCCCTACAAGGGGTCGGTTCTCCACAATACATTGTCCTTTTGTTCTGATATTGTAATCACTTATAACAATGTTACAATCACAGAGAAAGTTTCCACCATCCGACAACTTCTAGGTGAGGGAGCTTCTTGCTGATGAGTGTATATGTATATATGTGTGTATGTATGTGGGTATATATATATATTCCTCCTACAGGAAGGAATGTTTGACAGTGAGTGTACCTTCTGATCATTTCTAGCTGTGGAGCTCGTTACAATGTATCAGCTTTCTCTGAGGTCACACATACCATATTTCTGCGGGAGGATAGCACAGCCATCCTTTAATGGTAATTTACGTCCGGGAGGTTTTGCTGCCATAACTTAGATTTTACCTGAACATCAGCAAACAGTTAATATCCATTCCAATTTGTGGTAAAAATTGAAGGTCACCCAGTTTTTGTCCGCTGCGTTGTTCCACTTTGTCTGCCTTAAAGATGCAATGTGTGTCCTCACCCTTATAAGGATGCCAGCTAGTGTGTCACTATGCCCATCAATGCCATGTGTGCTAGCCATAGTGACTTCCATTAGCTGTCAAAGAGGGGGCATTGTGTCTGGCATGAGGGGGGCGGGGGGGGGGGCAGTGTGTCTGGCATGAGGGGGGCAGTGTGTCTGGCATGAGGTGGGCAGTGTGTCTGGCATGAGGGGGTTATTGTGTCTGGCATGAGGGAGGCATTGTGTCTGGCATGAGGGAGGCATTGTGTCTGGCATGAGGGAGGCATTGTGTCTGGCATGTGAGGGGTATTGTGGCTGGTGTACAAGGCATTGTGAATGACTTGGGGTACAGTAATTGTCATATGGGGCATTTATGACATTGTGGCTTTCATTAAGGTATTGTGGCTGGCAGGCTGGCACAAGGGACACTGGCTGTTGTGGGGACATTGGGGCTTAGATGGGGCACTTTGGCTGGCATAGAAGGCATTGTGAATGACTTGGGGTCAGTGTGATTGTCTTGGGTACATTGATGGCATTGTGTCTTTCAGAGAGGCATTATGGCTGGCATAAGGGATATTGCAGTTATTGCGATGCACTGTGGCTAATATGAGGGCATTGTGGCTTATATGGAAGGTACTGTAAATGATCTGTGGGCATGCTGACGACATTGTAGCTTTCATTGCGGTATTGTGGCTGGCATAAGGCAGATTTTGGCTGCAGTGGGGATATTGGGGCTGACATGGGGGCAGTCTGTCTGGTATAGAAAAGAGTGATTTGGGGTCATGGCTGGCATAAGGGACATTTAGGGCATAAGGGACATTTAGGGCATAAGGGACATTTAGGCTGTTGTGAGAGAACTGTGGCTAAAATGGTAGCATTGTAGCGGTCATGGAGGCATTGTGGCTGGCATGAAGGTATTGTGATAGCTATTTGGGCATTGTGGCTGCCCTCCAATAATTAACAATACAAGGCTACCAACACCCCTGGGTTTTGTCTTCTGAATATAAAAAGGGGAATTTCCCTGACAGCCAAAACATGGAAATTGGTGAGAAATTGCAAAAACTAAATATAGAAAATAGTAGAACTGAAATAAAATGCATAAACCTTCTAGAACTCTTATACCCCCCCCCCCCCCCCCCCCCCCCGCTCCTTTGGGTTTTGCAGTTCCTTCTCCCTGGAGTCGGTGTATGAATGGCGCGCTACAAATCAGCCCCAAGTGACGCGGTGGCAGCCATGATTGTGTTTTGCTTCACAGATTCGTGAAGCTCCGACTGTTCTGAACAGATGGCACAAAATTACATTTCAGATTTTTGCAAATGGATTTGTGATTCGTCTGCATGAAGATAAACGACTAAATTAACCTGATGGCTGATTGCGCTATTCAGTTGCTTCATTTGGCCGATGGAGGAAGGGGAGAAAACCTCATGGAAGGTACTGTTCTCATTACTGAGATCCAGCCAGTGGGGAGTCTTTAGGGCAATGCTCCCTGGGAAAAAGTATGCTCATCTCCAGATGCAAGAAACAATTTACTCTAGCGCCACCTATAGGTGACTACCAGTAAGTCAGTGACTACTCTGTACTGACTCTAATCTCTGGTTTTCTGATGACAGTTTAAGGGGGTTCTCTGGGGCTTTTGCTATTGATGACCTATCCTCAGTATAGACCATAATTGAAGGGCAGGGTCTGCCACTCCGGACCCCCACCGATCAGTTGATCCTCAGGCCTGCGAGATACTGTGAGATTTACGCAGGAGAAAGGCAGCTTCAAAACCCGCAGCCTTTTGCTGCAGATTTTTAATCGGCTTCTCTCCCCATATAGAGGAGAGCGGCCGCTGCGGAACCGGGGAAAAAATTGAAATGCCCCGTCTTTGAATTCCACGCGGCATGTCAATTTCCGCGCGGCTTGGCTGCTGTCTGTAGATGACTCCGGGGGCCGCCATCTTTCTTGAGCTACATTTAACAGCATTTAGAGAGATGTTTTACAGCAGCTTCATTGGTCATTCAACAATGGACAGGAGAGGGCTGGTTGACTTGTGGAGACTGTTCTAGGCATGCTTTATGACCTGTGTAAAGGTCATTGTGCAGGGAGGAGGAGGAGGTGAGCTGTGATATCAGTGGATCCTGTGTTACCCCCCCAGTGTAATCCTGCCTGTGATGTCAGTGAGATGACTGCTGCAAAGCTTCCTCTACAGAACAGGAGGTGACAGACTAGTGTTAGACTTTGTGTTCAGCGTGAAAAAATAAAAAAAAATGATTGTGACCAAAACTTAAAAATTAATCACCAAACATTCTTAAAAATCATGTTTAACACAAAAATGTGATTTATATAATAGGTCATTTTCTGATGACACATCCCCTTTAAAGGTTTGCACATTGACTTATAGGATATTCACCTATAGGTGACACTATGGAGGCAATTTTCTTGCTACTTCTGGAGACCTAATTTGCATATTTAAAGAAAACCTGCCATTAGACTTCATATCAGGGTCAAACAGGAAAAAATGAGGATTAAAATGAGTTTCCAACCCTTATAATTATGTTTCTGCTGCCAAATACCAAAACCCTCCAGGCAAACTATAATATACTTACGTTTCAAATTTGGCGCCATTGCTTCGCCCCTTGTTATCCTCATAAGGTAATAATGTTTGTCCATGGACATCAGACTGCAGCAGCTGTTTGCTAACCAAAGTCCTCTCGCCCAGACTGAAATCCGTTGTATCAACACTATCGCCCCGCGGTGGCAAGATGTGACATCCACCCTTTTAGGGCACGTACTGTACCTTATAGTTGGAGCATTTAGCTACAGATGAAAAGTTATTGTGGGGTC